>JACVVK020000191.1:0-170000 GCA_018292915.2 Batillaria attramentaria | reverse complement strand
AAGCCGATGTTCTGCAACTGTAAACAATCTCACATTCAGAACTCATAATATCCACTTCCAAAACATCTTTCTTCCCCCAAACAGTGAAGTCTGCAACAGAAGGCAGTATGACATCTCCATAAGCCACCATGACTTTGACCTTAAAGGTAACATGATGGGTTTCATATGTGACAATCCCTTTCATCATATTCAAGGTCACTGACTAAACTTTGGCTCAAATCAGATGAAAGGTTTTAGAGATATTGCAATAAAAAAGGCATGACCTAGACCTTCAGAGGATTCTAGTTTCTGACATTCTCACATGGGCATTTCACCAGCTAAAATCTTACAAGATACTTGTAAAATAGGCAGGCCAACAGATGAAGACATTCATGGGTATGAGTGAACCCAGCAGAATGAAGCCATTACCTGGAAATGACAGCACAGATTTGGCCCCCTTGACCAGAACATCATAGCATGACAGCTCCACTTTGTCTTTGTCTGGCCAGCAGCTGATGACAGTGTGTGGTTGTGCGATGTACACGTACATGAATGGGTGCACACACACACCATCAACTGAGTGGGCCTGTTCATTGAGGTCGTCACCTACTAGTGGTTGGATGAAGCTGAAGGCAACACATTCTCCACCATCCTCGTCTCGCAGGCCGCTCATGCCATGTGTTAACTGTGCAAAATTGTCATGAGTGTACAGTCTCCCTGGCTTCCTGTGCCTTTCTCTTCCTTCTCTTCCAGACATGCGGCCACTATGTGGCGAAGAGTGGCTGCCCACACTATCTGATGGAGCTGCCATCTTAAACACATGAGCATACAGTGTGAGGGAGATACGTCCAGCAGTCAACAGCACATCCAGAGGAACCTGCCCTCTTTGTTTGCGGCCATGTACTGTTCCACCATCTTGTCGTGTATGTGAAGACAGGTCACTCCCTACACCACTGTCACTGACACCATGTGACCTTTGAGCCACACCGGTGGAGTGTTTGATATTGGAGGCTGACACTTTAGATGTCAGATCACCCACATGTGTCATCAAGGCCGACAAAAGGTGCAGCTGCTGAGTACTCAGATGGAGGTCCAGATCAGACAGGATGTTTAACTCAGCAGTCAGGCCACACACCAGTTTGGACTGGTCAAAAGACAAAGGCACAGCATTTACAGTACACAAAGTGCAAACTCTGACACATTTTCCTCAAATGTTTCCTAATCATGTCTGATATGGTTTGAAAGATAATTATAAGATTCTATGGGGTAAATATTATTCAGAGCTGAAATGTAAGCTTGCCTATAAAACATTTGTTCCTTTCACCATGAACTGGATATGGCACAGCAAAGTCACCAGCAGATAAAAAAACGTTACTGAGGACATGTTCACGAGTCGCATACACTGAACATGTACAACCATTACAAGGACTTCCTTTTGTGTAGAGGGAACCATAAGTCACAGACACAAGCTCCTGACTTCATACAGATTATCTACAGGGAAATAATTACAGGTGAATTCCTCAATCACACCATACCTGTCCCTCCATAGGGTTGTCATAGACAATTGGAGGTGCAACAACCAAACACAAGTCAAAGGCTGCTGCCATAGGGACAAGGTGGATCTCTTGCACTTTGTTCCTGAAATCACAAATCACAAAGCAACTTAAACGAGAGAAAAAAAATGATGATAATATGGCTCATGAAGGCAGAAGTTTCTTACTTAAGTTATTTAAGTACAGCAAGTGTATCTGGGGTAGTATACATGGAGGATTTTAGAAGAGAGGCAGTATGGGGCAAGTCACTAAGAATTCTTATGTGAACATTACACTAACCCCTGGCCAAGATATGTGTTCCACTCTAGGGCCGGATTTTGTGCTCCAGGATTGACTGGAGCTAGATGCCCATCAGTCTTTTTCTGCCTCCAGACATGTAGAATATCATCCCAACGCCCTGGTAACAAGTCAGCAAACATGTTAACATACATTAGGACAGACTTGTGTGCAGGTGTATTTACGTTCCAGGCATTTCAATTACTTATTTTTACATGTATACGTTCAGTTTAGTGCCTTAAATACATTAACAATTGCCGATCTTGACTGCGTGCAAAGGAATTCCCCTGTGACCCAGGCAGTGTGTGTGTACACAACCCTTGCCAACCAGGCAGTGTGTGTGTACACAACCCTTGCCAACCAGGCAGTTTTAGCAATTTTTCAATTTTGGGGGGAAAGAGATCTTCCTCAAATGTTTCCTAATCATGTCTGATATGGTTTGAAAGATAATTATAAGCCCTTTTTTGGAGAAATAGTTTTTGTTGGAAAATTGGGTATAGCAGCCACAGCAAGAGCAGAGATAACATGAGTTGTGGGTGCCTGGTAACAGCGTCCTCATGTGCCCGGGGTTTACGTGTTTGGTTGGCAATGGTATGCAAGGGCTCTGCACAAACGCTGCATGCATGGTCGTGAAAAAGTTAAAACCTATGACCACCAAAAGACCACCAGGTCTTCATGGAAAGGACACCGTTTACATACAATCCTTTTGGCAAGAGGAGAGCAATGGGGAAAAATATTCACAAGCTGTGAGTGAACTCGAAGCAACTGGTGCAAAATCCATACTCAACTGGCTGGCAATTTTACAGCAGCACTAACATGCACGTTGGTTGCTACCTTCATTTTTATGCTGCAGAATTCTTAACATGAGCAGTACATGATGTGATTCAGTATTTCTGGCAACAATAACAAAAAGGCACATAATGGTTGAATTGCTGATTTTAAACATCTTTCCCCTAACTAATGCTATTACTGCGGGCTACAGGCGTACATTTACCAGGTTGACAGAAAGATGAGCAACAGAATACCTGAAGAAAGAGACAGAGCCTTCATCTGCAACTGATACTGCCGATCCTCCACACAAGATCCTGTTTGATGCAGCATTTCAGTCTGAAGTGCATGAGCAAACATCTCACGCTCCACAGGGTATCGTGGCAATGGGTTGTTTGCGTATGGCTGGATGTGAAAGGAATCTATCTGTAGCAGGAGAAGATTATGCGTCAGCGTAGACTTGATCTCCTGCTCTTCACACTGAGAGTGTGTGACAAGTGGACCACTAACTGGAACAAACAGTCGGACTGTCCCAACATCAGCGTACACCAGTGGGGTGGTGTGGGTAGCTGCAAACACAGATGAAGTCTGGACATCCATTGCTGGAGCCTGGACATCTCTCTTGTCAACGTTTGGTCTAGAAGTTTGTGCCTCTCCTTTGTGTTCATTGTGGTTGATCAGACTCAGGACTCGCTCAATACTTGGGAAATGCAGAACAACATCCACAGGCTCCATTTTCACACACACTTCCGACACAAACTTATGGAAGAAGAGACCATGTGCAGGTTGGTGGTCTTCTTTGTCTGCAATGCTGGTCAGGTCAACATTCATCTTTTTCATTTTCTTCCTGACATTTTTGCACAGGGCTCGAGTGTATGTCAGAGAGAAAAACCCATGTGCTTTTTCACCACTAAACTTCTCTCGCAAGGGGAAAAGTGTGCTGGCAGGCTGTCGATCAGAGTTGCAATTCTGGTTGCTGGCAACATGCAATCCACGTGGCAGGTCTTTCGAGGTTGACAAAATAACTGGTCCCTCGTCATCAAGCTCCCACTCACCACTGGCCCTACACAAAACACAAGGATCACATACGCCACAAATGATACAATGAAACTTTGTATATATATCTTTGATTCTGAGGTTTCCATGTAAATCCATGGGATAAGATGCTGTTTTTCTCCTCACTAAATGTGTTCAAACCAAGCCAGTTTGCTAATTATTTTTATAATTATAATTATAAAAATAATTACTGACGATAGAATCTTATATAAGATCTTCTGCAGACACTAAGAGGGCAATTTTGGAGCAAAACAAAAATGTCCTCTTGCCTCTGAATGTAATTGTTGATGCAGACGCTGCCAAGCTTGCTTTTCAACTTGAGATAGACCTGCTGCATGTCACATGACAATGCAAGGTCTTCCATCATCACTTTCATCTGTTTCTCTGTAACACAAATGACATGAAAACATATTTTTTACAGTAAAATAGTCTTTCTCCTAGGTACTTACTGGATGACATGATACTAAAGGAGTTCCCCTAATACCCTCATCCTCTAATTCTCTCCACCACTGCTAAATCTCAAACACATGTACAAATCCACTGCCAGTACAAAATCGCCACTTATGCTTTCCCTTTCTTCGACAGTTCTTTCCTCCGTATCTGTCAGTTTCACTCTGTCCATATCAACCATCATCCCCTGCGTTCTGCTAGCAAAAACCTCATACAATTCTGAGGCATAACATAAAAACTGCTGAAGCGCTACTTCAGCTTCCTGGCCCCGACTGCCTGAAAGTCTTTGCCAATCGAACTCCACCTTCAGCTTTCACTGACCCTGTTTAAATCCCAACGGAAGACTCTTCTGTCAAGCTTTTGATAGTTAACGTCTGATGAGTCATGTGATGTCCCTGCACTGCCATACTGGATGTTAGAGTGGGTGTCAATAGTGTGTGTGTGTGTGTGTGTGTGTGTGTGTGTGTGTGTGTGTGTGTTGTAAGTGCAGTGAGTCCTTGGCACTTGGAGAGTAGCGCTCTATAAAATCGATGTATTATTATTATTATTATTATTAAGTCTATAGTCAAAACCATATGGACTACCAGAGTCAGTAGTGGTTGCAACACTGATGATGAGACGAGGCAGCACACACTGTAACCACAATGACAGCTTGACGTTGTGCCCATCCAATGTGGCGGTGGATGTGACTACGTGGTGCAGAGGTTCTTGAGATGTGTCTTCCGACAAGTCCGTTGTTCCCACATCCACACCATCAGGGCTTCCTCCTGTTGCTGACACCTCCGTGTACCGTATGCCAGAACTCTCATGTTCCGGAGGATTTGTATCATGACCCTCCAGGACTGGGGCAGGACGTTGTACAAATTGGGTGTAACAGGTGTGGGCAACCTGCTGGATGTTCCTCACGACTTCACCCACTATTTCAGCCAGCTTCCAGCCCAACATCACCTACACAAACAACAAATGTTCATGGCCATAAAATCTGCACCACAGGTGCTGACCATCCTGTGTCCTGAAAGCTATTTTAGGAAAAGTAAGATAAATTTACAGAAACTGTGTTCACTATTGGTGCACAAAGTGCTCCTGTGCAGTTTTAAGAGTGCCATTTCATACAGGCATTGCGGACTTAAAATATAAAAAAAAATTACCTGAGCATGTGTAAGGGCGAGCAGTGGAGGGGTGATATCCAGATGCACACACATGGCTATAGTGTGAATGTTGTCTGAGGTCAGGGGATAGTACTGTACAGTGGCTCCAACTGTAGATGTGACATCCATCCCTTCCAACAGTGGATGGCATTTTTTGTCTGCGTGTAGTGTGAAGGCAGTCAGCTGCTTCAGTTGTAGAGTCCAAGGAAGCTTCTCACCTGTACAAACAGTACAACACAAAACTCTTCACAGATCTGCCAATTTTGCAATTTTCATTACCAAGTTGACCATCATCCAGATTACAGTGACACACAAGAGTAAACAGGTATAGTCTAAGGTAGACATAGACATCAAATTCAGTTGGGATCATTTTGTATAGACTCGTAAAACTGTAAAAACTCCAAACTAGTGACTGCTGCAGCACAAAATTTGATCTATACGATGGACCAAAATCAAGACTCTGGACACTGCAGATCAAACACCAGACCTCTACAGCCCCAAGGCATTATTTTGGTCCTCCATATGGCAAACCTATGATTCACAGTGTATCAGCCTGTTGATGGGTCATCTCTGCTATTGTGACTATTCAGTGACTGAGTCCAACACAGACTAAACAGAGGAGAAAGTACTGACTGAGCAAAGAGCCGTCCACTGCTGTGATGGGAATGTCTTGAATAATAGCCATCGGAGTGGCTGCTGCGCTGTGTACACTTATGGCAGGAAGACAGACAACCACCACCTCCTCTGTAGCTCCCTCCCACCACAGTGACTGAATGTTGGCAGCAATATCCACACTTCGCTCACCAAGCAGCAATGGCGTGGTAGGTACAAACACACAGCTGGCTTTGATGTCCACCTGTTTAACACACACACACACATACACACACACACACACACACAGTCACAACCACACACAGAGTCAAGTGGCTGCAATGTATAAACAGAACAATAGAAAATATATTGCAGAGCAATGTTAGTTGTCTGCACAAGATAATGGTTCTCTTCTTAAAATGACCAACACAAACCCACTTAGGACCGTTAAGCATACTTTTGCATGCTGATAATCTGCCATTACATTTTGTAAAACCGATGGTCATGAGCATTTGACTGCATGTGGAAGTGTGGAAGAGGAAATGTACACATCTCTGCATATGAATCTGACTCAGTTTGCTGTTGGAAAAATCCTATCCAAATTCAGTCCGTCAAGTGAGTATAACCTCTGCCCTTAGCATCACAAGGAAATGTGATGATTACTGCTCTATCCTATGTCTTACCTGCACTTGCATCATGCGAAGAAGAGGGAAGATGTTGACCAAGAGTTTGCTGAGGCCATCAGCTGCAGTACTGTCAGCAGAACCCACTTTGTCCACAGACCCATCACCACCAGCAGACTGGGGACGGGGGCGTGAGTGTGATTGTGAGTGAGAAAACATGCGTGATGTGGTGGGCTGTGTCTGAGAGCTGCTTGACCGAATGGACACTGCATGCGAACAAACAAAGTGATTTAAATATTAGCCCAGTTCACTGTCAGGATAAGACATAAATGCAACAGTTAAATCCCAACATGGTCATCTGAACTTGACCATGAATGCAATAAGAACATTTTTAGCACTACTTTCAACTGGTGTGCTTTATAAATCACCATTAATGTTTCAACATAAACCAGTCAAGTATTTTCATTCCGTTACTGGTAAAATCACCACTGTTTTTCTTTATGCCCACGTGAAGACGCACTCAAAAATAGACCATACATGCCAAGGGGTAAAATTTTCTCAACTATACATGACTACCAGAGTCAGCAGTCAAGCATTAAATACACCAAGCATAAGGTTCTTTAGTCTTAGATTTACTCCATGTAGACTGTTGAAGGTTGCATACCAAATCAATCTCAATGTGACAGCCTACAGAACTAGTGTTGCTTACTGTGAGAGCCAGACACTTGCAGAGGTGATGTTGCTTCAGCCAGAGGCACATCAACAGCTGCACCAGGGACATCAGCTGCAGGGGTGTGAGGCAACTTTGGACGAGGTGCGTACACAAACCACTGCAGCAAACCTGGGTCCAAGCAACCAGCTATCCCCTCCACGCTGACCAGCAGGACTGAGGGAGCTGTAAAAACATCAGCGGGTTAGAAACCTTTTCTTTTTACCCACCTGTGTTACACTATATATAGAATGAACACATTTTGCGTAAGCTTGTTTGAAAACTGGAAAAGTGTTTTTCAAAGGCTTTACAGAACTTTTGGGCAGGCTTAGTGCTACATATTTTAACATTTCCCCCTTTCACACCACTCCTGCCAAAACCTCTCTCTCTCTGGCACACACGTACACACACATGTATGCACCCATGCCCACACACCTTCTGCAATGCTTGTATGATGAGGCTTCTGGAGGGTAAATGCTATGCACTCAACCGAGTCCACTAAGCAGCTTACAGGTGTGCATTCAAACTGATGTCTGTCTGCCACCTGGCTGGTGTCCACAGGACCATACAAAAGAGGAACAGTGTTCGCTTTCCTGTCACATGACCCTGCAAAAATCAGCTAATGAACATTTTATCAAACAGAAACACAGGGATAACTACGTGAAATAGACTCTATGTAAATTTTCTACACTCTAAATATTCAAAATTGTTCCAAACAGAAATGAAAAACAGAAACACAAAAACATTCATGCGTGTCAATGAAGCAGGCACTGTAATTGTTCCTGGCCTATATCCCAAAATTATACTTTCATAAAAAAAGCCGAAGAAAAATGATGTATCGGGTATAATGTTTAAAAAGGATGCAAATCTGATGCATTCCAAACCTGGAAGGTAGAGGAGGATCTGAAATGAGGACAGACTTCCAGTGTAGGCTTGCACCAGCGGGGTGTGACAGGAACGTATTTCCATTCCACTGAGACTCAGCTCCAAAACGGGTAGATTCATCCGTTCCTTGTCTGGGACAATTGGCACAACCATGAGTGGCGCGCATGCACACGCACACGTGCAAAAATAGATCCTGCTGACATGCTAAAGTTACTCTTAGATTTTATCACCATGCAAAATGTACGGTGCTGACAAGAAGCTTGCAATGGACGGCAAAGCCCATTTTAAGGACAAATCATTTCATTCACAGTCAGTCGCAAGAAACAGATGATACGGCACTAACAATGAGCTGGTACAGTTCACTCTTTAGGGCCATTTGCACCTCTTGTCAATGCACCTACAGCATAGCGACTGCACCATTACCATGAGGTAACCTAAGCCCCTAAAGCTGTAAAGGGCAAACTATACTGAGATACACTAACAAATGAGGTAATGGCCTCACCAGTGTCAGGGAAAAGGTCTGTAAGCAGAGTGTCCTCTGTGTGTGCTGATGTCAGCGTAGGCTGTGTCCAGGATGAGACGACTTGCACCACAGCTACCAAACTGGCTTTGGAGGCCGCCACACTGACCTGCAGCAGCTCATAAGTGTGTTCCCAGGTGGGCAGGTAGGAACTCTTCCTGTAAAAACAAGCACACCATGCTAAACAAAACCTATGTATGTCTTATGCCATCTTCTGTGCTTGAAATAAATCTATGATGAGCACTTCATATATTTAAATATCATCAGTGTCTTTGCCAAACCTGGTTTATCTATATGCTACATGGTAATTACTGCACAAATGAGGTCTAATGACAATATACAGCACTTTGAGTGATCAAAAAGCAAACAGATAAAATTGACATAGCAACGCAGTCATGGAATTTGGGCAAATCTCAATTTTGAGAATGTCTCCTGAGCTATTCTCAAAATCAATTTGTGATTTAAACTTTACATGATGATGATATGTCAAATGCATCAGTATGAGAACATACCATACATCTGGCAGTACCAGACTGCGCATGTAAGCAGCCATGCTGCATGGTGGAAGGATGATGACTGGCTGCCAAGATTTCCCTTTCTGTCCAGCACGTTTCAGTCCGGCTTGTAAGCTGAACACCTGAGTAATTCATATTCACTATCACCAATACTCTGTTGTTTTCAAGATAAAGAAGTATGTGGGGGTTTTTTTCTGGGGGTTCACATGTTCATCCATTGTTTGGGGGTTTTTTCCTGGTTGTTGTTTGTTTGTGCTTTTTTTGCCTATCTAAATGTTGGAAATTGTACATGATGATCAGTCATCTACCAATGGAGATTTAGGATCAAGTGCATCAAGTGTCTTTTTTAAAAGCAGTGGGAAATGTTATCCATATCTCTCTCTGTCTCCAAAAGAACGTATGTGCTGTGGGTGGGAGATGAGCTGTAACAGATGCAAGGAAAACATAAACTAAACTGTCTCAGTTATTTCTTGGTGTGCTAGGCTAGCTGCAGACTGGTCTGGCTGCCAAATATCAAACAGAGTAAATGCTTACCTTGATCTGTGTGTGTGAATGACAGTGATGAAGTAGATTGCTGGAAGGTCCGACAATGTTGCTAACCAGTCTGACCAAGCGGCCTGGGTACATGGGCTTTAGCAGCTGCAAGTCAAATCTCGCAGCAGACAGACAGATGTTCGGGATGTTCAAACCAGTCTGGGCTCCCTCCACACTTTTCTGTTCACAGAAAAAGAAGTATTTCTGTTTTATATCTAACAAGAGACAAGACAAGAATTGCCACTTGTGAATTTCTCGTCCATGTTTACAGAAAGATCTTTTTTAACTGAATTGTAAAGAAAAGTGAGGAAGTACTATGTCAACATTTAATGGGCTTTGTACCCACATACGACACAAAGGCACAAATACAGCTTAAACAGACCTCTCATATACTTTTAAAATTTTGCTGGACAATGATGTTTCAAACCGTGCAGTCACCCAAAACGCACTGGCACACGCATGCGCGTGCCCACACACACACACACACACACACACACACACACACACACACACACACATGCATGTACACACACCTAAGATAAGTTTGGATCTTTTACATATAAAGCTGTGTATCTAACCTTGTTTTTGGAACGGTGTACAGAGTATGTTTTCGATGGAATGTTGCAGTGTGGGTGATGTGCAGCAGAAACAGTGACAGTAGGCTGCAGTAGTGTCAGGTGATAAGAAATGGTTGGTATGAACTCCTCTAGCTCCTTGATCTGTGTTTCTGTCAACTGCACTCGCTCTCCTTTCTCCTCCCCTGTACAAACAGGAACTAAACTACATGTATTGGTCACCAGTTTTATCAAAACAAAATGAGTTGAGATGGAACCTATTCTCCTGCCCAAGTAAGCCCAATCTGTATATGCATTCTCTGTTTGCATACACACCTTTAAAGGAAATCAAGCTAGAGTTAGAATATAATTTCACATGACCATACAAAATAATAAACAGAAAGATGTTGTGGTAGGAGAACTGGACGGACAGAGAATCCCAGTGTATGGTGCCTTAAGGTTGAAACAAGCACTTGAAATATGTGCACTATAGTTCATTCTACCATTCATGGCCTGGTCAGTCACCACCCAGTAATTCATACAGTCGAACCTGCCATGGCGGTCACCTGTATAAGCCATGCCACTGTCTAACTCGGTCACCCCAGAGGATCCCCGAGCGTTTTCCCTCTATATATGCACTGTATAACCAGGTCACTGTCTAACGCGGTCGTGCCACCTATTTTGGCAGTCCCAAACGACCTTTCACACTGTACAGGGCAGTCACTTTGTTGTGTAGTGACCGCCTTCGGGCCCCTGCTGTGTTCTCAACTGACAAGACAGACTGCCTAATTGCTTGACAAGCCAGGATTAGCCACGCCGCGGCTCACTGACACGCGCCTCCCCCTCCGAGTGAATAGCCGGGGGATTGGTGGGGGCGAGAGGGTGGCTGTTAGCGGCATCCTTTTAATTGCTTTGCAATCAGTACGAGGTCTGTAGGAAGCAGTCAGCTTTGTGTTTGTAAACCGATCAACTTCCAAGGTGTACGAATACGTGAAGCTGTTGTCACCCTGTTTGTCGTTTCTATTGCTTCCGATTGAGACAACGACGTGTTAATGTGCGTGAATCCGCTGTCAGCAGGAAGCTTGTTGTTTCTTTGTTGCATCGTCAGTCGATCACCTGCTGATCTGTTTGTTTGAAATCAAACGGTGTGCAATAAAAAAAATAAAAAGGACCCCAAACACGTATTTTCAAGTGTATAGAGAGCTTTAGGCGAGCCCTGTTGTCAGCTCGTAACACGTGCACCACTAGAGTATTCATTGGGTGACATGCTAGCTGTTGACATGCCTTCCTGGACAACCCGGCCACCTGTCTAAGGCGGTCAGTTTGGTCCAGTCCCTTGGGTGACCGCCTTACACAGGTTTGACTGTATTAATGCAACTGGCAACAGTTGGCAGAAAAGAAAACTACATGTACTGACGCACTCACTTGTTCTGAGGTTCTTGTATGGCTCATAGTGATGATTCCAAGCACAGCACAAGAACTTGTGAATCCGATGGACAGCTGATGAGCTTATGTGGCAATGACTTGGTCCAAAAAGAAAACGGATTGTTGAGTTTTCCTGGTGGAACAGAGTGCTTTCAACAACGTCCACGTCTGAGGACTGACTGCTTGCTGCAAACAAAAATATCTGGATAAAGGTAAGTGTGGTCTGTTCAGAATATTGACTGTTACTTCCTGGTTGTGTTTTGTCCAGGATATCTCTTGATCTCTCAAGATCTGACGCATCATCAAATATTGTTGCCTCCAGAAAGTCACATTTGATCAAATCATATTTTCTGTTTGTTTTTCTTCCTGCAGAGACGGATAGGGTACATCCAACTCTATAACTGAGTGGGCTCAACCACTGATCAGAGACAGTTCCAAAAGATGGCAGAACTTGTGACCTCTCCCCAATTTTTTTTTTTCTTCAATTCATTTAAAAGGTTTAGCCTGGAGGATTTTTGTTAAAAAGACAAAAATCAGTACATTAATACTGAAGATGTGCTCTTGAACGTTTTCTTTTCTAACCTAACAGTGTGATGGTTTCAGAGGAGATGTAATCATACACAGTTTTATGCACACAAAAAAAGCAAAAAAAAAAAGCACCACTACAATAAAATTAAGACTAATGACAATTACAATGAAACACAATTGAAATAAACATGATTAAAAACTGAGTCAGTATTTGAATGTGATGTACTCACAGTGTCCAGTGTCAGGCAAGATCAGAGTGCTGACATAGTCCATCCAGAAGGACCCAAATCGCTGCATGCCATATGACTCGGAGTAGTTTTGTAGGTGATCCTCACTGTTCAGAATAAACCGCACCTGATCTCCACGGTTCTCACTTGACTGTGCATCAAACAGGGAATTTGAGTCATAGACCAGGTCACCTGCAGATGACTTTCCTCCACTGAACATCACTGACGACTGGAAGGAAACATTTAATTACTTATTAGCTAAGCAAAATACAATGCAATGAGAAGGACAAATCCTAGGTCAGCCATATTCTAAAACACACTGCAAGCAGAGTTTTCAAACAAAATGACACAGTGAAGAGCTGCATGAGCAAATGCTTGTGTACACTGCTGTTGACACAGGCATATAAGGATGTCAGCATGCAATTTAAATTCCTATGACTCAAGGAAGACAAACCTACACACAAACATTTGTGTACACAAAAGTGCAGGCCACACATCTAGCATTAGATTTAACCTATGCCTACAAAGATATGTAAAAGAGCTACTGCTGAGGTACCTGAGAATTCTTTGCATCTTTGTATCCACAGATACAAGGTCCTTCAGATGTGAGGGTGAATTTTGAAATACCACACTGCACATTGAAGAAACTGACACCTTGCATCAACACTTCTACAGCAAGACCTCCTGTGTCCAGTACCAGAAAGGGATGAAAGACCAGTTTGCGCCCTCCAAGCTTGGAAGATGCCTCTCGCACATGTTCTGTGAGCTGGTGAAGACAAATACATGTAGAGCATATATAGATATAAGGGCTAAAGGCTGAAGTATCTTTGCAAGGAACATCACAGATAGTCAACCAGCTGATTCAGCAATTCAGTGAAACGTCTGATCGTGGAACAGATCTTGTATCAAATCACCTCCAGTCCACCCTTTCAACTCATTATCTGTCCATCTAATCACTCTCTATAATGTGACTTTGTGTGAACAATTTTAGTCAAAGCCTTTCTAATCTGCTGTGCAAATTTTATTTTGATAGGGTACATTAATGGATGTAAACCCTAGGAAGATCTTGAAGGCAAATGCCTTAAAACTGTGAGCTGGGGGAAAAGGTGTCCTTTGGAAACAGCAATATTCTAAAAAAAAAAGCTGATTTGGAGAAAGTATGACTTTGAACTTGAAGACCAGAATTCAGCACTGCAAATAAATATATATATATATATATATGATACAGTATTTCACCCACTGTGAGGACTAGAGAGGGCTGAAGCCTCCTTGGCTCACTTAAAAGATGGGTCTAGGACACACACACACACACACACACACACACACACACACACACACACACAGGTGACAGAGGTTATTACATAGACTCCCTTTGTTATACAAGTCAGCCAAAAATGGCATCACTTCTTTGAGATCTTCATTCTGCTGTTTGTTGAGTTTTAAAATCCCTTTTTGAGCATGCATGTACGTATTATAGGTACATGTGCCTCACCTTAAATGTAACAGTGGCTTGTTGGACATAGAAGCCCAGAGACAGCACAGGTACTCTAGCTGGTGCACTGGACATGAACAGTTCGTCTTCCTCCCCTTCAGGCAGAATCTGGGGAACCATGGACCACATCCATGCCGCCCATCCCTGGCCATCCATGTCTTCTCCACCAACTGCTCCTCCTTCAGCTAACCACAACCACCAAAAACATCCACTTTTAGTTTCAGGCTGAGCATGTTTATAGTGCTGGTGCTAAAGGTATGTTTTTTGAGGTACAAATTACTGACGCTCCATCTTTGTTTAAACTCCAAAACCTGTCAGTAGTGGTCAGTTGTGTCATCCAGGAATGTGATTCATTTGGCAGTCAAATCACAATAGAAAATCAAGCCTTTTTACTGCAATTTTTCATTTTAATTCTGTCCAAAGAATGTCGCAGCACAGGATACATTAGGAAAAGAAGTGCTTTTGCTGACCAATGTCTGATTTGACAAGGTTTGTACCTCACTGCAAAAGCTGTTAAAAGTGCTCAAATACAAAGAGGGATTACAGCAACAAACGCAGGTTCATGCACATCCACTGAGCGTGCAAAAATCTACAATGATTCAAACTGGAGAACTTACTGGTAATGGAAAATAATTATATATATATATATATATATACTTGCCATCAACTGAACAGTGTTGTGTTCTGTCTGCTGATGACTGCGCTTGGTCCTCTTTTGCAGGACTACCAGCCGGAAAGTCCAAGTAGCCATAGTACAGTGCAAGGCACAGCTCAATCAGACGGATGAACATTGGTAACTGAGTGTCTGTCACCAGCCAATCAAGCTTTTCACAGAAGACATTCAACCTAGTCACAGTGGGCATCTTAGCGTTTACGCTGTCATATGTCATGTGTAATCGGCACATGATAAAGCACCGATACAGCATGGGCTCTTGGTAGTTATCAATGCGGCCATCTGCACTTGACTTGTCCAAACAAACCGTTAAGTCAGAAAAATTTATCACCTTCCGTAGCACAAGTTCCTGTGGAGAAATATCCACAAATGCCCTTTTCCAATCAATATCACAGCTGTAGCACTCAGCAGACTTCACATTCACTGACAAAACAATGTCATCTTCTACAAACTTGAGAATGAGGTTGTTTATAATGAAAGTCACATTGTTCACAATGCGGTTCAAAATAGACTGTAAATATCCTGGGGGGAGTTCTTCAGTCGGCTGTCGTTTGAGTCTCCGATGTGACTTGCTTGATGGTGTGACAGAACTGCTGGAGGCTGAACTTGAACTGTCGTCATATGCTGTGTCCCTGACCTTGAGGATGCACTCCACAGTGTTGATGGTGATAAGAATGGGTTCAGAGCCAAGTTTGGTCCATGGAACATGAAGGCGCAGTTCATGGATATGACCACTCTTGAAAGTGATAGGCAGCTGCATGGCCTTCTCCAATACATCCAGTCGCAAATCCAAGTTGTACAGCACAGCATCACCTCCCCAAAGGCTTAACTGAAGGTCATCTGGACGAAGCTTCACGTAACGGTCCAGGTACCCCATCAGCCAGGGTGTGATGTAGGATTCCAGCTTAAACATGACTGCAGCAAAAATAAACATCAACAAAAAATTTACTTTTTTTTGATCATGTGGGAGTCCCTCACATCTAATGCCTCCTATGTTACTCCAAATGTACATGCAACATGTTGCTATATTCTATCTGTATTAAATACCCAAATTCTGACAGATGCACTTTTTTCTTTCTTTTTTTTTTTCTTACTGCATGTATGTAGTACTGATTGAGATATAAATTTGCTATTTGCCTTGCATCTACTATGCCAGGTTTTCTATTTTACAGTGTTGTACAGTGTTAGATCTGTACCCGAGACTAGCTTTCTGTAATAACATGGACTTGGCCACTACACACCACCAACTTCTCTTGTGATCACGGAATCAGGAACAGAGCCAAGTGATAAAAGGACATCTGTACTGTTGCTTAGTATGAGACACACAAAGCTAGTCTGAGATACAGATCGACAGTCATGTAACCAGCGGCACTGCATTTATATATCTATTCAGTTTCACTGCATATTTGTATGATTGTTCTGGATTCTGTTTTGTATTAACCAATTAATTTACGTCTGTTATTTGCTAGGGCTTCCCTATGCAGAAAACTTCTAAAATCTGAATTATGCCTTTGTTTCACTTAACTACATTACTCTAGTTCATGCTAGATGAATTCTGGTCAAGTTGGTCATTCTGGTCACACACACACATACACACACCCTCAGTTGGCATAGTTCGCCCGTTAGGTGGTGCAAATGTATACCAGTCATGCGCAGGAGGGCAAATGTACTCCAGTCTGCACTAGTGGGAGTGATTGTATCCCCGCTAAGCGGGAGGGGGTGCAAACATACACCGGATCTGGGTCTTGCTCTATGAAGTTGCCATGCGTGGCTGCTGATTGTTCCTTTTACACCTCTGTATGCGATATGTTTTAAAAGGGAATATCGCCATAAGATGGTCGAGATTTATTAGCATTTAGTTTTATATCCATTACAATTGTGACTGTTTCGTTTTTTGTACTGGTGCATGTGTGCCAAATTCAAACTTCGCAATCGTGAATGGCGGCGGCCATAGGCCGCTTACATTTTGACTTTGAATAGTGAGCAGGTGAAAGGTGTGCGGTGTTTCAACTGCTTGTTTAGTCACATGACCTCAAAGAATTTGTGTTTTGATTGTGTATCCATATCCGCAACTCCTCAGCTATGCCAAAACCTGATTCATCTTTGATCTGCCAGGAACACCCTATTCGCTGACCATAGCATGGAAATAATTATCGTAAGATTTGACCAGTCCGAAAGTCAGTATACATTTGCACTCCCTACCGTGCAGCGAGTACAAAATCGCCCATCCTACTGGTCGACTGGAGTACATTTGCCCCCCCCCCCCACCCCGAATGACTGGTATACATTTGCACATGCAGCTATGCGCAGCACCCTGAACCGGGCCCTCACTGGTTGAATCATTCACTTCCTACTTCCAGCAGTGAGCAGACGATATTTTAACTGTGTATCTTGATTCGCAAAAGTATCTGACTTATACTGCTTGTTTGACGCGAAACACTTAAGCTTTCCAGAGGATGCGAATGCATACTTACACTATATAATATTGTGGGTAGCAAGTTTCAAAACTGTTCCAATCTGACATTTTTGCAGGCTATTGGAAGCATTGCAGATGAAAGCATCATGGCTGTTCTCTCACGCTCTCTCTCTCACATTTACACTTTCATTCACACACAAAGACACCACCCCCCTCCCTCCAACACACGCACACACACCAACTAAATACCACTTCTAGGAGTTACTGGGAATTTATGTGTTTTAAATTTGTGTTTCCAGAGACAGTGTATATGATGACAAATGTTATAGTGTATATATTCATTACACTGATTTTCTTTTGTAAGATTTAGTAAAATGAAACATCATCATTTGCAAGTTATCCAAAAAAAGTGCAACATAAGAGACTAAATCTGCATGTCAGAGAGTGCGGCTACAAGACTAGTCCATGCCTTTGTTATATATCCAAACTGGACTACTGTAACTCTGTGCTTGCCGGGCTATCTGCCAAGCAACTTTCACGTCTGCAGAGAGTCCAGAACAATGCAGCTCGTCTCATCCTTAAAAAGTGTAAGGGTGAGCATGTGACACCCCTGTTGAGATACCTCCACTGGCTGCCGGTTAAGTTCCGCTGCCAATACGTACAAACTCGCCGTCCTTGCTTACCGTCATTTTACCAGATCCTTACCTCAGTATCTGTCAGCTGCACTCTCTACTTATCAGCCCTCCCGCAGACTGTCATCCTCTGATGAAAAACTTCTCAAAGTTCCTCTGCATAATATGAAAACTGCCGGTGAACGCGCGTTCAGCTACCTCACCCCGACAATCTGGAACTCGCTGCCTTGTGCCCTCCACGATGTCCTCACACTGTCAGCATTTAAATCACAACTTAAAACTTACCTGTTCCGTCAGGTTTTCCATTGAAAACTGGGACCCTCTGTCCATGTTCATGTGTGGGTGTGTACGTGCGTTGTGTGTGCGCTCTGAGTCTGTCCTTCAGAGACGGGCGCCTTATAAGTATGATGTATTATTATTATTATGCCAGAACATCATTTGCAAGATAGAAAAAAAAACATTACACGTGAGACCAGTCTGCCTGCCTCGCACATGTGTGTGAACGTAAGCAGGAAGTGAATGATTCAACCAATGGGGGCCCGGTTCAGGGTGCTGTGGATAGCTGCATGTTACATTTGCACCTCCTAAAAAATCTAAGCTCCCAACAATTAAAAGCTTTCCGAAGTGTGAAAATTTTTTACAGTCAACCGTGCAAGCAAAGTCAACTCTGTCACAGTTGCAGAGTTTTCAACGTCCCTGAAACCCCAATAAAAGCCAAGGGCAGCCTGATCTCACAGCTCAGTTTGCATTTTGACACTGCGCAAGAAAGCTTGTTCAGCACTCAACATCCGCTAGACACTGTAGTGATATGTCTCGCTCACTGACCAAAAGCCAAATAATGTCACGGCAAACTCGTGCTCTGGTTTTATGAGGGTCCCCGAAGCGCTGAAAACTCTGCAACTGTGACAGAGTTGCCTGGATTATGCACAGTCCAAGGAGTCGCAGTTTAAAAAAACAAAACAAAACAAAACAAAAAAACCCCGCAGTGTTTGCTGCTTTTTGCTGAGATTGCAGATCTCTCTCTCTCTCACACACACACACACACACGAACTGACACAAGATAAAGGTGGCTGCGATTATGTTTAGATGATTATGAACATGGAAAGCTACGGTATAAAACATGTCAGTATGAACCCACCTGTGTACGTTTTCAAAATGAGCAACGTAGAATCGATACTGCAAGTGGCATCAGGGCACTGTGCAACATGTCAATGGGGAAGAATCCATCACGAGGAGGAAGTGCCGTGCAGCTAACGCGATTACCGACCCACGTGCTAACATCACATAGAAACCCTGAGAAAACCACATAAACGAAACCTCTGATTCCAGAAGATCACGAAGTCCAAGTCATTAGCCCAAAATGCGAACGGATACCCAAACGTTGCCACGCATGTTTATTCGGAGTAACTTGCCCCTGGCGAAGAGCTGGCCAGAACCACAGGCACGAAACCAAACGGGCAGACTCATGAGTAAGTGCGAAGAGTGTGAATATTATTCAGACAAGTAGTCAAAAAGCGGTAATTGACACCACAGTATGAAACAAAGAATCTAGGCAAGATGAATGTAGTTCGATATGAATCTGGGTTTTTAGACATCGGGTCATCTCGGCCTGTCAGCTTGGCCCAGTCCTAGAGTCTGCTCGGCCGAAGGGCACAGTCAGCTCGACCCAGGACTGCGGACAACTCAGCCAATGCACAGAGTCAACTCGGCCCAACCCCTATACTAACTCCGCTTTCTGTTAAAACATCAGATCGGAGTAAAGTGACAACACCTCTGCCGATCTAAGCGTTCTAACATGACTCGGCTTACCAACTCGGACCAATATTATGTCAGTTACTACAATCCCCTTGCCACCCCCCCCCCCCATCCCCTCTCTCTCTCTCTCCGTCTTCTGTTCCACTATATGAAGTCTCCAAACTCAGGTCGTGAGTTTGAATCCCAGCTGGGGCCATATATTTGTGCTGGCCTTTTTCTTGTTGCCCCGTATTTGATATCACTCATACGTGGTGGAAAAGGATGTAAAACTCCTAAACACCCATCCACCCTCCACCAAATCTCTGCTTCTGCAGAGTTAAGCTTCAAATAACTACCTCTGACTGCGTAAGTATGTCACCTCACTATAATCCCCCACCAGCCACTGACAACTACTATTTGAACTCCGATGCTTGTGTGTGGTTTATTTTGTTGAATGTACATAGTGGTACACATGCACACAACCAAGTATTGTCATTCCAAGCCTTTTATGAAGTGCAGAGAAGTGTAAAGGCCAAATTCCTGACCAAGATGTCTGCAGTCTGGCATGTCAGAAGGCAGTCCCTCCAAGTTTTCTATCAAGAAGTTTGACATAGCAACAACAGTGCCCCCCCCCCCCCCCCCCCCATGTGCTACTTCTCACTTATGATCCTCTTTTAGTTCTGGCAGCTCAGTGACCCTACAGACCAAACACCTAGTATGTTTGTGCATAGATACCCCTTCCCCTCCCAACAGTTTTGTCCACCAACTGTGTGCATGCATGCACATGTACATGCTCGCGTGTAAGACTGAAGTGTGCACATGTACAAGACAAAAAGTGACTGACAAGACTTCTGATCCTCTTAAAACGAGACTAGGCCCAAAATGAGATAGGTACTGATATTGTACTTGACTTCTACAGCATTACAGGGGAGCCAGGCAGCACTGTTGCAGTGTCAAACTGATCCAAATTAGGCTGAGGACAGGTGACACTGTATATACAACCTACTTGTACAAGAAAAACCAGTAACTTTCATGTATAAAACTTTAATCATGAAAACCAACATAACAGCATACAAGCAAGTCAACAGTATCACAATTTACAATTCAACATACAATAACTATGCTTACTTTTTCTGAAACTGAATGACACTTGCCAAAAGAAACGTTTCTAACCATACCACAAAAGTGAACATGTGTGTGACAGCCAGCCTGATGGCAAAACCCAGAATGGTCTTCTACGACAATCAGTGCCACCAATGGGAGTGCGTGTATATATATATATACTGGGTCACCTGAGACCACTGTAATTTTTTCCTACAGGCATGCATGTTCATTCCTGTCTCTGCAATAAAGACAGTGAAACTGTTGTCCACATCAGTGACACAGAGTATTCTTTCCCACACCACCCAAGGAAGGCCTAGAGCGAGCGGTTGAAAGTTGGTGTCAATGAAAAACAGTTGCTGTGCACCCTATCTTTACAAAAAACGTTTGAAAAACGAACTCACCAGGAACAACATATGGCCAAACCTAACTCACAAATGCGAAGTAATGCAGATGGTTACAAAACTGTGCGCATGACCAATTTTATACACTCCCAACTATAGATACTGTGGACTTAATTTCTTGCGCATCTCACTGTGTCAATGTCAAGCAATCATCAAAAGTGAGAGAGGTTATCTGCAACCGTGATTCAGTTTACTGTACAACATGGATAAAATGCAATCAAAGCAGATCTACCAGCATCACGACGGACTGAAACAGCTGGCTGCAGAAAAATAGAACTGCCCTGTGTTAGTACTGTTACAATCATGCACATTTTTTAACATAACTCTGTCAAAATACAGTACATACATGTGAATTCTTGCAGAAGACAGAGCTGAATACAGACATGCATTTAAGCAAACTGTGTACAAAGATACAATGTTGTTTTCGATCACGTGTTGCTCTAACTTATAAAATACGCCTTTTAATGATTTACGTCAGCAGATCATAATGAAATGTTAATCTATGGTCATGTTTGGTGTTTTTTCCCTTAAATACTGCAGTCTCGACACTGCAGTCACAACTGTCAATGCAGTTTACAACCACTGGTTTATTAACCACAGGTTTTCTTGTTTTTTTGGTTGATTTTTTTTTTTAAAGTGAAATCCCAAACACTGGATTCTATCTCAGTATCTGGCAACTGTGATGCTGTTCACATATAATTATATGTGACATGAACACAGGAAGTGTAGCAGAACAGAAAAATGCAAGTGTCTATTTCCTCCATTCTATTAAGTGTACTGGTGTCTATTTCAGACATCTCAGGCAGTATCTGTTCTGAATATATATATTTATACCACTCTATCACTATTACAAGTCATGGTTTAAAATCCATAATTCACCACACGTGGTGTAACATTGTACCCATGACAACCACATGTGAATTATGACTGTACCTAAAGAGTGCAAATGTAATACCCCTAGCAATGTTCCAGCAGTGTGTTCTGGTGAAAGGATTTGCGTCACGATATGACGCGAAAAGTGACTAAAGAATAATTTACGCCACGACATGACGTGGTTCGACTTCGTACGGGAATGGGGACGAAGGAGCTTTGCCAGTCGCTTGACGTGGAATTGTTGATCTTTTGCTGCGTCTTATCAACAAGCGGTCATGTTTGTGACAAGCGTAAGCCTAGTTCCAGTTCTCTACTAAGACGGAGGCTTCGAAACGGACCTGTTGACTTCTAAAAGCCTATGGACAAAGCGAAGTGAAGCACCTCAGTCAGAGATACCGCATGAAAGCATTTGGATTGCCGATGTCAGCTTTCAAATCAAAGAAATGCAGGTACGGACATGGTATAAATAATTGTCCCGATTCGGTGCCCCCAATTACGTAAAATACACCACACTCTGTTGATTTCGACCGTAAAACTGCTCGTTAAAACTCGCAGTTTTACGGTCGAAATCAACAAACTTGTGTGGTGTATTTTTCCATAATCGGGGGCACCTCAATGTGAAAACTCTATATACACAACACTTTACTGGCAGCCTGCTAGCTGTTACTAGCATGTAGCCAGCTTGGGAGACCCTCCAACAAATACAGCCTGACTCACAATATAAAACAGCACCACAGTATCATTCACACAGGTAGAGTAACCGGAACTGTAATTCTACTGCCCTTCAACTCCAGGAGCCTTGAATATATGTAAACTGCTGTACACTTCCTTCCAAATAACACTCAGACGTCAACAAATGAATACACAATATGGGAAGACTGCTTCCTCCTCATTTTCAACAAGACACAAATACCACATCCCATAACTTCCAAAAAGCAAGCTGCAATCAACAGGATCCGACAGGCAGTAGATCAGATACACAGGCTACTCTGCTGCTGAATTTCAAACTGCAACTTCGCAGTAGGTCCAGACATAACGCTCACATACTCATTCACAGAGTCTCACTGCAAGTCACCAAAGAGACTAAAACCAGTAGTTACTACCAGTAAGCAGTAAGCAGTTTCATTCACTGCCACAACTGTACTGCTTAAAAGATTGTGAATATATCCACTACAATAATGTTCACCACACAGAACTACCTCAGGCTAGCTAGCATCTGTCTCTGTGCGACTGTGAGTGATTGCCTCTCTGTCGTCGATTGTCTGAATCATGTCCTTGTCGGTGACGGTGAGGCTGGACAGGAGAATGGTGACGCCGATGATGGTGATGGTAGTGTGGCTGACGATCACTACCATGAGCATGATGACGATGGTCATAATCCTGGCCACCAGGCCAGTGTTCTTCAGGGCGAGTGTGCTGCCTTCCATGACTGCCAGCCCTTTCCCCTCTATCCACACCAGCATCCTGCCCCCTGTGTATAGGTGAGCGAACAGCAGCAGTTCCAACTTGATCAGCAGCGGCAGAAGCATTAGAAACAGCAGGGAGGGGTGGGAGAGGAGGTGGTGGCTGTGGAGGAAGTGGAGGAAGGGGTGGTACAGAGTCCAAGCGTGGTTCTTTCCTATGAGGCACATCTGCACCACCATGTTGTGCTGCCATTCGTTTCGTTGCCTGTTGTCTAAAATCCACATCAGCAGTGCCCACCTCTTCAACCTCTGTGCCTGGGGGAGGGGGTTGCATGGAGGGTCTGGTTGAAAATGTCGGTGGAGCCATACCTGGCCTTGGATACAGTGAGGCAGGTGGAACACACTGGCGGTGGTCAACATCTTTGGCATCTGCAGGAGGAGGTCCCACCATTGACCCTGGGTGTGGATGGCGAGAGGGTGGAGGGATCATATAATGGGGTGGGTAAGAAGGCGGTATGCCAGGGTGACCACTGGGTGGAAGAGTGACTGATGGATGTGGAAACGATGGATGTGACACTAAACGATCATCTCGATCGTGGGGCAGTGAACCCGTTTTGTGGGTTGGTCGCACTGCTGCAGGCTGCTGCCGCAAGTCTGTATCACTCAGTGCTAGTTCAGCATCCAAGGCTGCTGAAGAAGTCACCTGACCTACTTGTGTGGCTTTCACTCTTCCAACACCAGCACTGTCAGTGGATGATGACACCTCTCCACATTTTGCCTCTGGCTCACTACCAACTTTTTCACCTGAACCTTGTCCTTTAGCAACGCCCTCATCCACAGCTCCTCCAAGTCCAGGAATACTCTCAACCAGTGCTTCACTTGCAGCCAAAGTTTTGACAGCAGTGTCTGACTGTTCTTCCTTTTCTGGTGCTTCCTTAGCTGCCTCCTTTTTCTCCCACTCTCTCCTCTCCCTCTCTGTGCGCTTGTCAACTGCTTTCGTCATCCGCATGTTCCCCCTGAGGTCTTCCATCAAAGCCTTGAGAGCCAATGGCATGTTTTGTGTGTCTGGGGTAAGGGCAGAGATTCTGGACACAGACTGAGAGCTGGATGGACTGGGCTGTACTGTGGAGGCTGTAGTGAGTGTCACACTAGGACTGACGGCTGCAGGCACTGACTCTGTGAGTGGAACATCTGTCTTTTCAATAACAGCACGTGACTGGGTCTGTGGGGCAGCGTCTGCTGCAACATCAGTGGAGGATAACATACCTCCTTTGTCTTCTGTTCCTGCACTCGGATCTGTGGGAACAGCACCACCATCTTTTAGTTTCTGCTCTGCTTTTCTTTTCTTCTGTTCCTCCACTTTACTAGTAAGTGTGGCTAACAACTGTTGTTGTTCAGCAGAGTCTTTAGCTGACGCCAACATGGCCACCATTAGGGAAGAGATTTCCTGTGGATTGTTACTGCTGGCAATTTTTTCAACAAAGGCGTCCATGCTAACTGCAGCACCAGACACAGGAGCAACTGGTTTTGCTGGTTTCGTATCAGCTGTCGCTGTCGGTTGAGCCTTTGTAGGCTGCACTGTAGCGCTGTTTGCATCCATACCTGCAGCAGTGATTGAACTTGCCACATCAATCTCACCAAACTGACTGTCATCTTCAGGATCATAAGGAGCGTCTTCCTCGACTTCCTTGCTTGGTGAATATGGCTCAGCATCTGTAAATGATACAACACCAAGAATAAATAAAAGAAAGGAAACTCACCATGATTCAGAACTAACATAAAAGGGGTCTGTGCTTCAATTCCAGTGGGCCACTGCAGAGCAGAGTACAGATGAATGCCAGATCAACCAGATAAAGATCAGCTATGCACCCTCAGTTTTGCTAGGAACAGAATTCTACTGCTAATAAATAACAAGCAAACAGAATAAGTCATACAGTATCAGTACTATCACTGCGCTGAGTGGGTGAAGTCTGTATATACAAAGTAAACTTATATTAATGAAGGAAACAAACCTTCAGGTGTGCTCGCAGGTTTGGCATCAATGGACGTGTAAGCTTTCACAATGGGATCCTTCTCCTTCAGCTTAGTGCCTCCAGATGATGTAGACAGTCGGAATCCACCTGACTCACGCCGATGGTGGGTTGATGACCGCCGCTCTCCCGATGAAGGTGTGGAGGATGAAGATGATGAAGCAGATCGCTGAGTGGCAACAGTCGGGGTAGGTATGTACACAGCCTCACTTCGAGCCAAGTCGTCACTGTCAGCTGTGGGGGAATAAGCCTCTGTTTCTTGGTCTGTGGACACCCGAACCTTCTTTGGATGAGAAGCTGTGATGCTGCTGCTCTGGGACGATTTGCCTGTGGGTTCCAACTCACTTGGACGCTTCACTTTCTGCCGCACTATGATACCAATCAGCATGTGTGGTCGATTGTTCTCCAGACCTGTGAGAACAAAATCTTTCTTTTAATGTGTGTTTGGTAATGCTAGCAGGGTACTATTATGTACTGCACTGGTCTTCTCCATGTTTTCACATTTCTCACCTTCCCCCACAACAAAAGACAAGTGAATATCGTCAGTTTCCACAGCGATTGTCAAATGTGTCAGGACCTTGGTAGCCATTCGGACTACCGCCTTGAACAAAACTGGTAGCCCGAAAAAAAATTCTGGAAGCGGGAGTGGCTGCTAGGTTCTGATTCATCTCAGAATTCCTGCTTGCCATTCGGGCTACCGCTACCGGAGCTTTCACTCGCCCCACGGTAAATTTGGTAGCGAAAGGCGAGCGCATTTGACGATCGCTGTTTCCATTTATGTAGGCATTTCCAGTATTAGAAATGCCCAGTCAACAGCAAATAATTCAGGAGTGATATTTTACCTTGTAGTTTACACTGTACTTGTTCTGGTTTTGCAAATTATGAAACTGAAGACCACTGAGTAAGTATCTGCAATCCTGGTCATGTAGAAGAAATCAAATGTTCAGGTCTTGCCTGTTAAATTGCCTTACACTAATCAGGTCTCTGCTCATCCAACCCATCATAAGCGTCCTTCAGCGCCCGATGGCAAACCAGTTATCACAGGCACTATTTTGATGTTGCTAGTTTAAAAGTTAATATTTGGTATGTGCATAATAAAAGGAGAAACTCAAAATGGAGGTGTACCTGGGCCATCAAATGGCAGAAGAACCTGTGGAATCTTGCTGTGAGATGCAAGAGGCACAATGTACAGATCCTTCACATGCTTGGGGGCATTTCCAACCACACCACAACGACCTCGGCTGTTGAGGTAGGAATACAAGTGGACATATGCCACCTTCTCATCATCACTTCCTGGGATGAAACGCACAATGCAGACATCCTGACAAAAAAACAGAGCACACAGAATGTCAGCATCGAATAACCACATATCTTCAGTGTAAAAATCAACATTAGATCAAATCCTCAGAATTCTGTAAAATAAAAATATTATTTGCTCATGGCAATCAGGCAAGTTTCTGAGAAATGTGAAAAACAAAAACAAAATTCAGAATCTGGGCTGCACAAAGGCTTCTGTAAACTGTTCATTTATCAGTCTACAGAGAGCTTAAACAGATTGATTCCAAAACTAAAATACTACACTGTGCTGCACTGCACTGCACTTGTCCCTACCCTTGATCCAGCCTGACGAATTTTGCCCAGGTAATCCCACATCTGGTCTGGTCCAATGCGGCCACATATCTGCAACGTGTCAGGCAAGCCCTGCAAGAGAGTACAAAAGAAGTTACTTGTTGGCTGCGCAAACCTTTATTGTCTGAGCTGAATATTTTCAAACATACAAACAGATACAAACAAACAAAAATCAGAATGAGTATGTTGGAATACACTAAATATCAAACATGAAGGAAACTACCGCAAAATAAAGGAGGGAACATACCAGCCTCTCTACTGGTCCGGACACTCTATAAGCAGATGTGAAGAGTTTGGCAAAGTCCTGCATGGAGATGAAACCTTTCCAGATCATGGGACCTGAAGGTGTGAACTTCGGCTTTGCTTCCAGCCCAGACTGTAGAGCTGAATCTGGGGACCTATGGAACAGAAATGTCATTATCAACAAATCATTGAAGAAGAATGGTGCACAATTCGTGGGAACAGTGCCTGAAACACCGGAGGTGTTTATACACACTGTCACTCTTTCACAACCACAAGATGTGCTACTATCGTATGATAGTCTGCAGAGTGAATCTACAGCTCTTCAGTTGAAAACTACAGCTCTTGAGAAATTTATTTTTACAGTAAAATGTCTTTCTCCTAGGTACTTACCAGATGACATGATACTATAGGAGATTCCCCCTATACCCCCACGACTTCAGTCAGAAGCGTTAGCGTACTTGGCAACAAGAGGGATAACCCTCTATTGACTCTTTTGCCCCAGTGAGTTAGCCTGGCACGTGACTCCCAAGTCACCTGACCCAACCCCCAATCGCCAGTTTCCCACCGCTTGCCTGGGCAGGAACTGCGGGGAGGAGGGAGGGTGATATGATATCATGTCATCTGGTAAGTACCTAGGAGAAAGACATTTTACTGTAAAAATAAATTTCTCCTACGGATATACCAGATGACATGATACTATAGGAGAATAACAAACAGGAGGAGGGAGTTGCTGTTTCCTTTCAGGTGACACAGAATCCCAGCCTCAGGCATTCCTTTATTACAAAGGAAAGAACTGTCCTCACGACTTCAGCCAGGTGTCCCCCCGCTCTCAAGGATGTGAAGGCACTAAGGCCGTGCAGGTGTAGAGAGCGATAGGTTCTATAGAACCAGTCTGCGCAGCCGGGCAGACAAGGCCACTGAAGGGACAAACTCACTAACATGTACAACAGTTAAAATCCCATAACCATGTACATGTATAACGGACAGACACCCGAGCAGAGCCCCCTCCGGATGCACGGGTGAAGGTCCGGGGAAGCGTACAGACAGACACCCGAGCAGAGCCCCCTCCGGATGCCCGGGTGAAGGTCCGGGTAAGCGTACAGACAGACACCCGAGCAGAGCCCCCTCCGGATGCACGGGTGAAGGTCCGGGGAAGCGTACCTGGTTCAACCAGACTGTCAATGCCCAAGGAGGATAACAGAGGTGAACCGTGAAGCTGACCCTACTGGTTGGACAGACGCTCGGCGGCAGGGTCCCCTCCGAATGCCGCGAGAGAAAGTCCGGCCGGTAAAGTGGGACACTGAGTCCCACTGTGCGTGAGTGGCAGTAATTGATTGCGTGGCCTTTTGTGCTACAGCCAAAGCCCCGATACACTATAAGGGTTGGTGTAGCGCGGAAAGATCGCGGAGATAAAATCTCGCGAAAGCTGAGTCTGACCTTTACATCCGAATGAGCGGATTATTATTTCTCAGGGCTGTGTTTGTATGGAGTGTGACGCTCAGCGCGAGGACATGTACCTCGTGAGCGCGAACCTGAGTTGGCGTCTAGCTTGCGGAGAGATTTCTTCGTTGCTTTTCCGATCACAGACACAAACCAGATGGACACAGTTTGGGCGGCCATGTCCTGCCGAGACTGACAGGCAGAAATAACCGCGAGAGATCTCCACGAATAGATGCGGTGCGCTTAAGATAAATCCGAAGCGCCCGTACCGGGTCCGACATATAACCGGATCGCGTTTGAGTAAGCCACGGGCGGTATGACTATCCCTGTGGTGCAATCTCCGGCAAACGATTTCTAGCCACGAACTCACAGCATGTGAGCAGGGCTACCGACCCGTCCCGTCTGAACTGTAGGTACAAAGCAATTTGGAACTGCTGAAAGTGCGTGAATTTGCTCCACCCTTCCAGCCGACGCAAGCGCGACCACAAAGCACGTCTTTGCGCGTCACCTCCTACACTTGAAGTGTGCTTGCGAAAGCGGCTCAAAACGATCTGAATTCAGAAAGGTGGACCCACGGGAGAGACCATATAGGGAAGGACTCTGAGACTGGATTTTGCGTGGATATGTTCGCGAGTAACTCGAGAACATTTTATGATGTTGTTGTTCCAGGTCGCCTTTACCGAAATGTTTGTGTCTGAAATCATCACCCGACAGCCCTTAATTGTGATACAATATATCTGTAAATTATGATAGATTAAGGGGTGATATGTTACTCGTCCGCCAGCCACTCAAAGGAGTCCGCGACATGTGGCGGCTCTTAAGTTTTCTGGGTCAGACTTCTTTCCGCACATCTGTCACTACGGACCCTCCACTTCCCTCCATAGGTCTTGAGGATAACCTTCTAGTGGCTGCGATGCGCTCCACTGCGCTATCCGAGGGTTTCCTGCCTCTCACGGCTGACTTGACAATAGCCAGGCACGCTGGGTAGGGGCGAGAGATCAGTTGCCGCGGCTGTTTCAGGAGCGCGCGTTTGATCGCCAATTTCCTCGAGATTTCTTGGGGAAGGCTGAAGAGATCCGAGACCGAAGCCTTGCCCATGAGAGTGGCGCGATAAGAATTATCTCGCAACGGTGCATGCACAGTTTCTGACAAACCTTATGTACGCGACAGGCCGAGGGGTATGCATACCCGAATATCGCTTCCCACAGGATGGGCAGCATCGCGTGACCGGCCTGGGAGTCTAGTACTAGCGAGATCAAGAGGGGAAGTTTGTAATCCTCCTCGTTGCACAGAGGTCGGACCTCTGACGGAATGAATGATCTGCGGACAGAGACCATACTGTGTGCGTTATCTGTCACCTTCGACACAGAGCGTCCCACGAGCACATTCATCCTTTCGGGAATGTGATTGATTTCGAAATTCGCCACCACTGACGAACTGTCCGACATGGTCATGGCTCTGACCCGAGGATCTGCGTGTCCATGTTTTGAGAGCTGCCAGTAGCTCGAGTACAGCGGGGCGCGTGGCCGACTCCTCGCTCGACGTCCTGTTCGCGGTTACAAAACACGTAAGGAGTAACGCACGCCAATCCTGAATGTTCGGGTCCCCGCAGACTGTCGGGGTTACGAACATGCTTAATAAAGGAGGGTCTTGCTACGTGTAAGTTGCAACCACGACGCGACCGACCTACGGACCTATCCCCGGCTGCAGAGCCACCCCCGGATGCAGCAGAGACAGGGCCGTGGGAAGCGTACCTAGCTCGGCCGACTGAATCCCGCAGAAAACAGCGGTGAGCTTGCGAAGCATAACCCTAATGGTTGGACAGACTCTCGTCAGCAGTGGCCCCCAACGGATGCTGACGAGGGAAAGTCCGGCAGGTAGCAGGGAAGGCTACCCAGAGCCCCCAACGGATGGGCAGCCCCCCGCTTGAGAGGGTTGGGGGACGCAAAGCCACCTCCTCCAACCCCGCGTAACACCTCGCAAAGGTTGAGTCCGATCTCCAGCCAACTGAAGCGATAATATCGCGAAGCGCGATGTTCCTCTGAAACGCCACGCTGGTAGCTAGGGCGCGCACCTCATGCGCACGGACTTTGAGCAGGTGCCTCGCCTGAGGGGCAATTCCGCATAAGCGTCTTTAATAACTCCGAGGAGACGAAGCCACTCTTGCCGACTGAGAGGGAAGATTGGGAAATTTCCTGACAGGGATCAAGCTTTTTTTTTTTTTTTTTTTAAATCTTTTGGCGGCTTTTCCGAAGTCAGTGCGCTTGTAAGGCGCCAAGACTATAACGCGGCAATCCCTTGGCGGAAGCCTCACGTTATTGCGAGTGGACAGAAACCTCATCCTCAGGTGAACGAGGTCCTGAGAAGAGTTCGGATAGACTTGTCCAATTCCACCATCCAACCGAGGATGAGCTGCAAAGGAGGACTTGACGTGTCTTATTTATCCGTAACAGACCGTCCGTATAATTTGAAGTGGGAGAAATCGCAGTTTCCTGCAATGCGCGACCACTGCGCTCATACCCTGGTGAAAACCCAGGGAGAATCGCTAAGACAGGAAGAGCGGCGATGAACACAAACCGTAGGAATTCTGTGATGAGATGTGCTGAATAGGGAAGTGAGGTACGTGACCGACAGTGATATCGTTCCTCTAAACCCAAGTTTCTCACACCCTGCGCCGCTTCATGAAGAAATGGGGAGCTGCTATATATTGGTTAAACCGACTTAAGTCTATTACCGGCCGCCACCTCACCGCCGGCTTCGGTACAATGAACCGAGGGGATATGACCCCGGGCTGGCGAAATCTTGGACTCTGAATACTAGAGCCTGAAAATCCATTCAAAGGCGTGACCTTCTCTGAAAGAAGGTGCCGTGGTGGTAGAGTGTAAAGTTTTGCAATACGCAGACTCTGCGCAGCTACATACCCGGCCGGGCATCACTGCGATTTACGCCCCCCAAACACGCAAAATTTTTCAAGCACGCTAAGGGCGTCCCTTTGGACGAGATAATGGTTGCAGGCCCAAGGTAGATGGAGCGGGCCACATGGTTGAAGGACCTACCCATAGTACGCGAAATATCAGGGTTTTTTTTTTTTTTTTTTTTCAAATTGATAACTTAACCTGCCCTTCCTCCGCCAAAATGAAAATGGCTAAAGACCGCAGACTGAGGAATGAGGCAACTGCAACGCCAAAGGGCGTAAACCGAGCTGACAAGTGCATGCAGCTGGGTTTCACAGGGGAAATTGGGTGGGCTGCTCAAGCAACAAATTGGATCTGCGTCCGGGTCTGAGGAGTCTACAAAAAATATTCAATATTAAAGTCTACCTGTAGACCTGAATGCGTAGCGCGTCATGCCGGGTTTGCTAGTCAAGGAATAGCCGTGTATCATCCTTGAGCTCTAGCGTCTTCCTGCATCTCTAGAGGTATACTGCCCGAACGGACACTGGGGGCCGGACTAACTTCCACTCCTTCAATGGCGGAAGAGCTGGAAGTTCGGGCTAAGAGCCGGGTCCGAGCGAGGACAATGTTCCTCGGGGACAGCCTCGAAATTTTTACGGGCAGAGAGGAAGAGGAGTCTGTTATCAAGTGTCCTCCTCGTCCATGAATAAGTCCCCTCACGTCAAAAACAACCTCGCTTGGTGAGCCCGGGGCTGGGCGGGTGGACTGAGGACTGAGGAGTAGTGCGTAAGGCCTTTACGTTGTGGGCCGCCAAAGCCATAACTAACACTGAGGGGGAGGAGAGGGGGGGCACCAAGACGGATTGGGTCGAAACTCGGTCCGAGTAATGTGTTACTGCCCTAGCGGCGAGACACCCGCTACATGTCTGAAGCGCTGGCCGCGAAGTACACGTATAGCGGTCTTGAGCCAGCGGGACTATTCTTCTCACCGACCGTCATAAACGGCGGGGGAGGGGAAGAGTCCCGTGGCTGTGTGGCGGTAACCGTGGCTGCCGCTACATTTCTCTATTAAGTGTTATCCTGCCTTGCTTCGCTTTCATTAAGTGTGGTACGCTTCCCTGTAGGGCTCTGGTACGCTTCCCTGTAGGGCTCAAGTATTGGCGCTTCCCTGAGTCATTGTCAGAAATCAGCTTTGAAATCCAACTTTCCTCTGACCAAGTACTACACTTCGAACATGGTGTGTGTCTCGTGCAGCAATACCCAGTTTGTGGGCCGGCATTGTATGGGGCCTTGTGAACACAGGAGGCAGAACACAAGTCATGCCGTGGCCGTCCGGTATAATCAGTGACCGGATACGAGACTGACACCCTCTACCTTACCGTGCCGTCAATAACCAACACAAGGATACAATGATATGGTGAAAGGTAGGCGCCGTCCATTTGTAGGCACAAGGTGGCGGCGGCCGTGACAGCAGGTCAGTATGAGCCGGCTAAGCCGGTCCGGAGGCAAAGGGTGAACATCGTGCAAACTCGCTTGCAGAGCAGCGTGGGGGAACGTCTTGCCGGTAGGCAAGCCAGGTGGGAAACTGGCGATTGGGGGTTGGGTCAGGTGACTTGGGAGTCACGTGCCAGGCTAACTCACTGGGGCAAAAGAGTCAATAGAGGGTTATCCCTCTTGTTGCCAAGTACGCTAACGCTTCTGACTGAAGTCGTGGGGGTATAGGGGGAATCTCCTATAGTATCATGTCATCTGGTATATCCGTAGGAGAAAGTCATTTCCATGTATATTCTTTAGCATGGTTTTCATTACATGTGATCAGTGCCAACATGTCAGAACAACTAGCTTTCACAAGTAACACAAGCATCACTCACCCAACAGTAACCTGTGGTGTAGAGACAGAAGGCTCACTGGCTTCTGCACTCTGAGAGCGCACCTGCTTCAGCGCACTCCTCACCACCTCCTCAGCTTGTACTTCCACCTTCTTCTCTTTGGCCTTCGTCTGTGCCTTCTTCTTCTTCTCCTCAACCACCTTGTGGGCCACCTGGAACAAAGCCAACGCCACATTACATTTCCCACCTAAATCTTGAACCCTCGTTTCATGTTTTGTCAAAGTACAAGTAATGTCCAGGGTCTCACATCCTTATACTACTGATGTCTTTTGGTGTTTTTCCTCCCGAACTGAGAGTGTTTACAAATCCCATAAATGTGGACAAAGTTTATGCATATCAAATGTAAATGGCAGAAAGCTTTTGTAAACTAGAGAGGCAAAAGCCTCCATGGCTCCCTTGTGACATGGGTCAAGGTCATTCAAAAGAGTATGTTTGTAAAAAATCTTACCACTATCTATCATCAAGCCAAGTAAGGTGTCTCTGGTGTTCTTAGTTCCTGGCAATATTACACTTTTCCCCAAAACTGACTATATGGCCTTGACCTTGGGCCAAGGTCATTCAAATAAGATGTCTATCATTACACCAAGTTGGATGCCTCTAGTATTTGTAGTTTCTCCAAAGACGGTAATATTGAAATTGACAACAGACAGCTTTAATGACCTTGACTCAAAGTCAAGGTCATTTAAAGTGGTATGGGTATATAGTTCTTATCAATGTCTATTAGCATGGCAAGTTTGGCGCCTCTGCTGTTTGTTGTTTCTGAGAAAATGGCAATGTTACGGTTTCACAAAAATAGCTTGTACGGCCTTGACCTTGACACAAGGCTATTGAATACATGTATATCTGTTAAGTTCTTATCAATGTCTATCACCATATAAAGTTTAAAACCTCTGGTTTTTGTAGATTCCAAGAAAATGCCAATGCAAAATTTTAAAACAGACAGCTTTAGTGGCCTTGACCTTGAGTCAAGGTCATTCAACATGATATATTTTGAAAGGTCTTACGGCTGTCTATAGGCATGCCAAGTTTGGTGCCTCTGCTTTTTGTAGATTCTGAGAAAATGCCCATGTTAAGGTTTTCTTCGGAAATGCGGAAAATAACTTGTCTGACCTTGACCTTCACACAAGGCCATTGAATACATGTATATCTGTAAAGTTCTTATCAATGTCTATCATCATGCAAAGTTCAAAACCTCTGGCATTTGTAGACTCCAAGAAAATGCCTATGTAAAATTTTCAAACAGACAGCTTTAGTGACCTTGACCTTGAGTCAAGGTCATTCAAAATTATATATTTTGAAAGGTCTTATGGCTGTCTATCGGTATGCCAAGTTTGGTGACTCTGCTCTTTGTAGATTCTGAGAAAATGCCAATGTTAAGGTTTACTGCGGACACACCCACAGACACACACACACACACACACACAGACAGACGACGGAGGGTTACAACATAGACTCCCATTGTTACACAAGGGAGCCAATAAAGGGTAACGTACTGAACATGACCCCCCCCTCCCCCTTTCACCTTCCCCCATTTCATCTTTTGTTCTCAACAAACCTCAACTGAATGTACAATATCATGTGTAACAGCTGAATGTCAGTTATGCATGACAAACAAAAACAGACCTTGACTTTCTTTGGGACTGGTTCTTCTGTGGATGGTGGGACTACTTTGCCAGTGCAGATTTTACAGTTCAGGTCAAACAGGTGGGCTCGGTGTTGATCGGTTGTGTCCACAATTACAGCAGGCACCACTTCTTCATCCTTCGCTTCACTCTTTGATTTCTGCTCCTCCAAATGAGTCTGTTGGAAAAACACACATCTATTGCTGTAGAAATTAGTGATATTTCACCACCTACCTTGAACAGTGTAGATATGAAAAAGAAAAACATTTAACCATGTCAAAGATAAGGAATCATGACAGTTTGACACAACACCATCTAGAAAGGCGACAATTAAAAACAAAAACAAAAAAAAACCTTCCCGCTGATAAAACTGAATGCATTACAAACATTGTGTAGTTAGGCACTTATGCCTTTCTGACAAAAGAAGACCTGGAGAAAAACTGAGGAAAACTAGAGAGGCAGAAGCCTCCATGGCTCCCTTGTGACACAGGTCAAGGTCATTCACAAAAGTATGTTTGTAGAGCTCTTATCACTATCCAGTATCATGCTAAGTGATGTGTCCGGCGCTCTGAGTTCCTGGCAATATTACAATTTTCCCCGAAACAGTTTGTACAGCCTTGACCTTTGGTCAAAGTCATTCAAAAGAGATCTTATCAATGTCTATCATCATGCCAAGTTTGATGCCTCTAGCATTTGTAGTTCCTCCGAAAACAGTAATGTTAAAATTCACAACAGACAGCTTTAATGACCTTGACCTTCAGTCAAGGTCATTCAGAAAGGTAGGTCTTATTGCTGTCTATCATCATGCCTCGTTTGGTGCCTCTACTGTTTGTTGTTTTGGAGAAAATGCCAAGGTTAAAGTTTCCCAAAAAAACGCTTGCATGACCTTGACCTTGACTAAAAGTCACTGAACACAGGTATGTCTGTAAAGGTGCTGCCAATGTCAATCATCACACATAGTTTGATGCTTCTGATTCTTCTAGATACTGAGAAAAGCAAATGTAAAATTTCCGAACAGACTGTTTCAATGACCTTGACCTTCAGTCAAGGTCATTTAAGATGGTATGTGTGCATAGGTCTTATCACTGTCTATCAGCATGCCAGGTTTGGCACCTCTGCTGTTCATTGTTTCTGAGAAAATGCCAATGTTAAGGTTTCACAAAACTATCTTGTACGGCCTTGACCTTGACAGAAGGTCACTGACTACATGTATATCTGTTAAGTTCTTATCAATGTCTATCATCATGCAAAGTTTAAAACCTCTGGCATTTGTAGATTACGAGAAAATGCCAATGTAAAATTTTCAAACAGAGAGCTTTAGTGACCTTGGGTCAAGGTCATTCAAAATGATATGTTTTGAAAGGTCTTGTGCTAGTCTATCAGCATGCCAAGTTTGGTGCCTCTACTGTTTGTAGATTCTGAGAAAATGACAACGTTAAAGTTTTCTGGACACACACACACACACACACACACAGACAGACAGACGATGGAGGGTTAATACATAGACTCCCACTGTTACACAAGGGAGCCAAAAAGTGGAAAATGTGAGAAAAGCAGCTGTTCTCACCACTAAAGTACTCATGTCTTCATCATCCACTTCTACTTCTCCTTTATGGGTCTTCTTCCTGATGTGCTGATGCCCTTCCTTCATGGCCTCCTTCTCAGTCTGCTCTATCATGGCCAAAGTCTGCAGACAGATATTGTCTATGCATCACAAAAAGCAATACTTCAAGCACTGACCAAATTCCCTTGGCACACAACAACAAAACTGTCAGATGGGTCTTGTCAATCCAGTGGCAGTCATCACAGTGGTCAAATAAGAGATGTGTAGGTAAGGTAGACTCACATGCTTTGTTTCCATCTGTCGCCATTTGGCCAGCTCTCGTGAGGCAAGCTCTTCTGTTGACATCTTCACCAGTTTTGATGGCTTTATCTTACGAGCCAGAATCTTCCGAAACAGCCCCTGTACAATAACAACAAAACAGCTATTACAATGTCATGTTACAAAATTTCTCTTTTAATGAAATGCTGCAAAACCTACTAACTACACAGGTCCTCACGTGAAAGGGTCAACATAGCTTACCAGCTTTTAGTCTGACATTCACATGGACACACCACTCAAAACTAACTGCAGCAAAAATTACAGATTCTACTCTAAACAGAACTATCCAAGCACAAATGAAGTCCATAAATGCAGTACCTTATTCTTCTGATCTTTGATGTTGAACAGCAAAGATCTGAACTTGGCACGGTACTTGTGTCCTGTGTTGTCAAACAGTTTGTACAACTCTTCTTCTATTGCCAGTGCCAGGCGCTTGATCTCGCTGCTTGACAGCACAATGTCATCAGCCTCTTCTGCCCTGCACATCAAACAGCAGCACCAAGGTCAGTTAGGTTACGGCATGCATATTGGGTAAGTAGTTTAGTAAAAAAAAAAAAAAAAAATGCTAATGCAGGCCGGGGAATTGCTGAGTGAAAAAGAAAACTAAAAGCTAGACTAGGGCGCAATGGCAGCGCCCTACTAGAGGACCACGGGGGCAATGGCCCACTTTTAGAAAAAAAACGAATTTTAGCAAGTCTTCAAAAATGAAGTTAGACTGCCATATGGCATTACATGTACATCCATACATGACTGTGTGCAATCTTTTTGATTGACCTCTTAAAGGGCTACAGAAAGCTACAAGCACAATATAATATTTGTTAAATATTTCCTTGTGTGTGTGGTCATGTGCTAGTTGTAGGCATACATGTTGAATAGCCTTGCCAAAAGGCCAAAGTCACAGGGTTTTGCACACGTTCTGAAAACCAGTGTTTTCACTGAAAATAAGGTAAAGTTTGGTGAAAAGGCCATAATTTACACCTTGAGTGACCTTGCCCACAGGTCAGTGTTACAGGGTTTGTGTGAAAGTTTCGGACCAGTTTCTGGAACATTACAGGCTGGGGAATATTCAGTCCTTTGGCAATTTTCAGCCAAATTTCCTATTCTTTCAGTCAAAAAAATCCAAGTTTGAGCCAAAGAAAAGGAAGGGGTAAAACTATTTCAAAAGGTTTTATCACCTAACTGCCAAATCTGTTGCTCTGCTAGTTGCAGCCAGTGAGAAAAAGTGAGTATCAAGTCTGTCACAGATAGCAGACAGACAACCAGACTGAGGAGGGCAATAACAGTCCAGGTTCACAGTCTCAAAAATTCATGACTTTTCCATGACTTCTTCAGACCAACTCTCCCGTTTCCCATGACAACTTCCTCACCCTCTTCCATGCAGACACATGCGACGGTAGAAATTCTGAGCCTATCCAAATTACCACAGTCAGCAAGACCAATGGGCAGAGTTAGTAATTAACCTTATGGGTGGGCAGTTGGTATTTTTAGTGACCTGTCCAGCCAGTAATCACCAAGCTGACCATCTCACTGTCTTGTCCAAGATGGTTTCCATAAAATTCCAAAATTCCACGACTTATCGTGGCTCTTGAGACAATTTCATAACTTTTCCAGGCCTGGAAAAGCTATTTTCAAATTCCATGACTTTTTCAGGTTTCCATGACCTGTACGGACCCTGTAACACAGATTTACTTCCTTTACATGTGAGCTGAAAAGGAACTGTTAAGGACAACAAGCCTGCCTGTATCCTAACCTGTGAGCCAAAGCATCACGCAGCGATTTCCTGACATTGAGCCGCACTTGGTCCGGACCATCATCAGTCTTGCTGCTACTTGTTGTTGCTTCTGTTTTAACTGTTGCTCCACTCTCCTTTTTCTCTTCCTTCTTCACTGTTGCATGACCGTGACTGCTTCTCCTGTCTTTTTCTGAAGTCAAAACCATCTCTTAACACAGATTAAGTTTACACAGAAATAAAAAATGACAATGTGCAAAAGAAAAAGGAATCTCTGTAACAGTTTCTAGTGTCAGGCAAGCGTGTTTCAAAGAAATATCTAACTAGAAGCTCTTTAAAACAGGGGTTATTTAAGATTTCTAACCTATACAGATTTCCATGTAACAATTTCATTTCAGTTTACTGGTCAGCATTAGATAAAACAAAACAAATTCAACCGTCACGGACTTGCTTTTCCGTCCATTACAAAATACAGAAGCAAGAAAAAAAGAATATATACCACCAGACCATACATGTACAAGCTGTCAATGCTGATAATCTCAAAAAGGACTTTAACCAAGAGTTCACCAGTTTTACTGGCTTTCCCATGAAACCAAGCATGGAGAAATGTATACTCACTACCATAGAAAGAAGCAGGAGATGAGACTGATGGCTGCATGACCTCAAATGTAGGATGCGTTTGAAGCCAGAGCTCTAACTGAGCCTCAGTGGGTGCATCAGGTCCAGTCAACACCCGGCCACTACGTCTCTCCATCACCATGACACGGTCTACTTCACTTGGCCGCACATCAACACCCTGCAATATACACCAAAAATTTAGTTTGTTTTACACTAAAGATTTACCAACAGACCCACCATTAGATAACTTCCCCCCCAAAACTCTGTGTTAAAGAAAAATACATGTATACACCTCCATACATATACACAGGTACACAAGCTCACCTTGTGCCCGCTGACTCGTTGCTTGTCTGACCGCAGCAAACGGAGTGATTCCTGTGCATGCCGAATGATGCAGTCGTTGCTACAGTACACAGACCCAAGTCTAGCATCTCGCTTACAGTCACCAACAATGCAGCGCTGTACCAACCACTTCTCTTTCCCTTTCTAAACACACAAACACAATGCCAAACTAAAACAACAGGAAAACTGCACAGGTGCAAATTTCAACTTCCAGTTTTGTTCTTTTATTCTTGGGGGGGGGGGGGGGGGGGGGGGGGGGGGGGGGGGGGGGGGGGGGGGATATTGTTGTTGGGGGTTTTGGGATTGGTTTGTTTTTTTCCTTTTTTTTCAACTTGGACATCAACTAGTCTGGAAAACCAATCACCGTGAGTGAAAATACAGGCACATTACAGTGGTCTTTAGGTGGAAATAAATTAACTTTCAACAAACTTTGTGTGGAAATGCTTGAAAGAATTTACATCAGGGTTTACTTCACATGGCATGTCTGACAATTACCCCCCCCCCCCCCCTTAGATAGAATACAAGCATGTGCGTCCCCTGTGATGCACTGTTCTCAAATTTGTGTGTCAATTTATGAGTTTTATGCATACAAATACACACACCTGCACGTAATCAGGGACACTGTTGCACCAACACCTCATCAAAGACATCTCAAATGCTTATACAGAACTGTAAAATCTCCAAAACAATAGTTTCTTACAGTTACCCCGTCAGCAAATGTGATTACTTTTACCACCCACAAATATAACTCTCTGTGAAAAAAATGGCTGACCCCAAGCTTTTTTATGTGTTTCTTTTCATCACAACCCTCCGTGCTCTTCTTTGGAGTATCCCGAACTGCTGCCATTTTTTCCTGAAAAAAACAGAAGGGAAAAGTCAGCACATAAAACAAGTTTATTATAGAGGGGCTCCACTTTTCCAACACTTATTTCAACTTAAAATGCTGCCTTGATTTGAAAAAACAACAACAACAACAAAACACCAACCAACAACAAAACCACAACAACAAAAAGTGTTGCAAAATATCTTTTTTGGTCCACTGATAGTGAATGTTTACAAAAAAAATTCTGTTTCCAATGCAGACACTTTGGTATCAAGACACATGACTTTCGCTTCATTCAGTCATCTCACCTTTTTTTCAGGATCTGGTTTCACCCTCTCTCCAACTGTTATCATGCCTGAAAAAGGGTACAGAATCACAAACTGGTATACAGATATACAGAATCACATACTGGTTGTATCAACAAGACCCTAGTCCTACCCTCAGCTGATCTTCTACAACATTATGAATTACAAAAATATACATAATTGAAAACTGCAAGACACCATCTACGTGGTTACCTGCCTCCTATTCATCTGTACTTATGAACAGTTTGGGTTTTTTTACTTACACCCTTCAAGAGGGTGACGGCATCAACACAATTCAGAAAAAAAGTATACTGACCAGAGCAGATTGGACAGATGTACTCTTTATCATCACGCTCCATCTGCCGACCCTGTGAACGTGACACGCCAACACACTGGCCGTGATACCATTCCTGACACTTGTCACAGCAGATCATGAACCTACAATTCACATCATGATTAAAAAACATATGTAGAAATCTCTACAACAGATCAGAAAGTGAGGCCATGCTCATAAAATCAAAATCAACTTCAAAACAAGGGAAGATAGAAACAAAAGCAACGGCAGGTCACTTACATTCCAAATTACAACACTACAAAGGCACTTAATATACATGTACTTGCCACGAGAAAATGCTAAAATATGAATTTAGCGCTTATTTATTACACATACAAATGCTGTAAATATTCTTTTTCCTGTGAAATGTATCAGATTTTCCATGAAATGTCCCTTTCTCCCGCGTGGGTGGGTGTGGGGGCCGGGGCAGTCAGTATGAAGTGCTTGTCCCTGAATTCTTCCCTCACCTGTTTCCATGTGGCTTTTTACAGATGCAGTAGAGAGTGTCTGGATCATTGGAAGGTTCCCAGTCAGAGTCATTTTCATCATCTTCATAACTCAAGTCTCCACTGTCATGGCCGTCTACCAAACAAACAAGACAGATACTCAGACATGTAGAAACTACTTGCAGCAGTTTGCTGCTTCATACTTTGGAAGTGACATGTCTATATATATACATATATCTAATGGTTTATACAATTTGACTGTTTTGTTGCACATCTGTTTGTATTATTGTACTGTGCCTGCCAAGTGATTTGGTGTGGCAGGTAAGGAAATACTCATGGTGGCTGCTGAGGAAAAGCCCATGATTAGTTAAAACATGTTACTAGTGTTAGGAGAAGTACACGTAACAGGTCAAAATGGTATGTTTGAAAAGGCTTACCACTAACTACAACAATGAAATTGAAAAAAGCATGGTATTTCTTGCATCGGTTTCTAGTTTTAAAAAAAAGAAGAAGAAAGCCAGTGTTACAGTTTGTCAAAGACAGACAATACAGACAATACAGACCTGTTTACCCTCAGCACTGAGAAGTAGTAAGATCAGAAGTAGTACAATAAAGGTACTACAATCTATGGCAAAAGGTAGTACAATCCAGAACTTGGAGTTGGACAGAAATACCAGGAATTAATGCGCACATTGTCTTTCAAAGATATGTACTTTCAAAATCACTGTTGTTTACAAAATATTTATTTCAAGTATGAGAAATCTATGTGAGTTTTGTGTGGGAAAATGTGTGTAAAAATATTGGACACCTATTGCAGGCAAGAAAGTGTTGCAAGAAGCAGTTTCAGACAAAAAATTGCCTTAGTACATGTACTGACATACAAGTCTTCAAAACAAGTCAGGTATGCCATTATGATTGTGTGACTTGCTCTTACAAAAACAAGAAAGTGCAAGCACTAGCTGGTGTAAAAGGTAAGTGAAGGGCCGGGGTGGGAAAAAGTTGGTAAGATTCACCAGTTTTCATCTAGGTATCTGATCAAGACCTGCCCGGATACCATAGCAGTCATCGGGCTAAGCCACCAAAGTCGTCACCAGGGACCACGAGCTAAGTTAGGGAGGAAAGCGCCCTCTTGAATGTTACCAAAGTGGGAACCTCTGCCATTAAACTTTAAAGACATATAAATTATATCTAAGTCAGAAAATACATCCACTCACTAAATGCACGCTTTAATGCAATCGTTTGTCCATTTGAGTGAGACAGAAATCCGTCTTGAAACACAGCGCATTTTGCAAAGTAAACATCCTGAACCGGAAGTGCAGAGGAAGATTTCTCAATACATGGACTCGAACATCTGCTTACATTGTTTACTGTTGCCAACACACCCTTGTCATTTGTTCCGTGTAAGAATTTTTGCATGTTTTGTTCCATGCTACTGCAACACTAACCACAGAATGTTCCAACACAAACACCTCACAAGAAAATGAATGGGAATATGTCAGCCACTCTGAACTGGAACAAGAAGGAATCCGCGCACTGACTGAAACGAGCATTCTGAATCTGACTGGATATAAAGAGAGCTTAAGCCAATCAGATTCTGTCTGTTATGCTCATGGCTCCAAGGAAATGCATTAAGAAAAAACAAGAAATCATAAATCCTGGTCCAGAAAAGCATAGTTTTTGCTGGTCTGGCATACAAGCATAAAACTGACCCCGAATATCATACTCTGTATGCCAGAATCGTAAGGGTAAACAGGTCTGGACAATATAACCTCACTCTGTTTACACATGCGACCAAACATACTCACCATCACCTGCAGATGTTTTCCGTTTATGAAACATGCGCTTTTGTGTTGAAGGTTTGTGTTCTTTTTTCACAGTCTCAGGTTTCTGTACAGGAGCAGGTCCTGGAAGTTCAGGTTTGACTGGAATTTCAGCTTTTGGTTCCTGAGCAGATTCCACTTTAGAGTGAATTATCTTCACCTGGCCTTTCTCTGACTTTATGCTGACATACACAATCTGCTGGGGCTGGTCAGTCACACTGTCTGAAGATTTAGCGCTACTGGTGTCTTTCGTTACATCCAGCTGATCAGACTGAGCAGTATCTTTGCCGAGTGCAAGACCAGTACTGGCACTAGTGGCAGCATTTTGACTTTTGACCACCTTTGGATCTGGTCCTGCATCACCACAACTTTGAAGACTCATTTGTTGTGAAACTACAGGCAATGCAATCTGTGCCGAGATTTGTCTGGATATCTGCTTTCCACCTTTCTCCATCTTCATCTCGCTCACTTTGGTGTTTTGCCCATGCTTTGCATCTATTCCAGTTTGTTCACTTACACCTCCATCTTCCTTCTTGACATGGTCTGTGGGAATAATGCCATCTGGCTTGAACAAATCTGTAACACTTGGATCAACAACCACCTCCTCAGACTTCCTGCGTTTATGCTTCCCAGGTTTGGCACCTTGCTGGACCTCCTCAGTCTTCACATCTGTCAATCTGCTTCTGTCATCCAACTTGCCTGTACTCTCCATCTCTTTGGACTCACGTCGATGGCTACTGGTTTTTACATCCCCTTTACTGTCGCTCTGAACCTCGGCATGCTTTGACACCTTCACATCTGTACTTCTTGTGGATTTCTCTTTCTGTTTTAATTTGGTTTCTGATACTTTCTGTTCTGACTGGTTCACTGTCTTTGCTTTCTCAGCTGTGTTGTCTGCTGAAACTGTCTGCTCATTCGCTCCAGTCTTCAGTCCTCTTGCTCCGGTGTCAGCTTCTCGTTTGCCTTCAGCTGTTGTGATGTGACTCTGTTAGAAAAAGGGTGGGGAAAAAAAAAGCATGAAAAAATCCACAGAATGTTGAATGGTTATCAAAATTGCATAAAAGTCTTCCATCTGAAGGGCAAACTTTCCAATTTTGAATGAAAAATTCTGACATCAAAACTGAAGGTAAGCAAATTTTATCACACACTTGTAGTGTATGTTGCATTTCAATGCAGAATACTGAGGCATAGTTTGTGACATGGTTACTCTCCTAGATGAGAAGCTTCAGCTTCCTGGACATTACATGTTCCCATAAAGTTTTATACATACATGTACGAGCTTCTAATTTTTTTTTTTTCCAACACACATTTTGACACAGCTTCCACACTCACAGACTTTAAACATGAAAAGTTCAATAGTAAACTACTTATGCTACAAACATTTTAATTGCTAACACTGTGTTCGGACCAAATTAACGAAATGGGCATTGTAATTGCAGGGAAATATAATTTAAATATTTATGATCCAACCCATGCACGAAACCTCCAGTTACCTTCTGAGACAAGGCAATGGTCTTCAAAGGCAAATCTTCATCATCACTGCTCTCAGCCTCCTTCTTCTGAATCTTCTTCACATTACTCAGTCTTTTCTTCAGCTTGTTTACAGTTTCCTGCACCATGTCTTCTTTCTTTTTTGTAATAACCGTTTTCTTGGTCTGTTGTTCTGATGCGCCTCCCTTCTTGCCTTGTAACTGTTGTAACTTCCCTGCTTTCTTTGCCGTTTTTTTCTGCTTTCCTTCAGTGGAGACATTCTGCTGTTTACCTTTCTTTGCACTAGTGGTTTCAGGTTTGTCCTCTGCACTGTTTGCCTTTTTGCTGCCTTTGCTACCTAACTCTGTGTCTGTTCCTTTGGTCTGAGCATCCTGGTCAGCTTTTCCACACTTGTCTTTTGTGTCACTAGAGGTTTCTCCTTCTTCAGCATCTTCAGATTCCTCCTTCACCTGTTTCCCTCTTCTTCCTTTAGCAGCCTGGCCTTTTCTCTGAAAACATTAACACAAATAAACCACTAAGTACATTGAACACCCAATAAGCTGGAAAGCATACATTTAGAACTTGTGGTATACAAATTACAATTTTGTCTCACAAAGTTCGTTGTGGACAGACAGACAAGACAGACACATTTACAGGACTTTTGTCACGGACTAACATGGAAAAAAAAAATTCAATCATACTTTTGCAAGTTTCTTGCCACCTCGTGTGGGCCTCCCTTTTGGTGCAGACTCATTTGTCTCTGATTTTGTCTCCTCTGGTTTGGACTCCTCTTCCATTTGCTTCAGCATGGCTTGTTTAGCCTCTTGCTCCTTCAAGCGATTCTCCTGCAGGATTTTCTCCGCCTTCTCCCGATTTTCCATGTCAACGATGCGCGTTGATCGCCTGTAAAGATTAAAAAACAGCTGGTTAGACAATGTACCAGTAAGTATTGTAAGACCCAATAACAGCCATCAAACACAAAGTAAAAAGAGGGTAATCACACATAGTTGGCTGCTCACGTGGTCACTTAAAACACGTTACAAAGGTAACAGAGAATGAGAGACCCTGGCTTCAGACTTTGTGAAGCATCAGTCATAAATTCAAAGAATTCTGGTCTTGTCATAATGTCAACAGCTACTACATGCACGACTTGAAGTTTCCACTGCATTTGCTGAGAAAAAGCAATGCTAAAGACTCATCACACATGACAGACAGATATAACTGAAAGTTAACACAAATAAACTGTTTACACAAGCATCCCAGAGAGGCAGAAGCCTCCGTGGCTCCCTTGTGACAAGGGTCAAGGTCATTCAAAAGAGTATGTTTGTAAAGCTCTTATCACTATCTATCATCATGCCAAGTAAAATGTCTCTGGCATTCCGAGTTCCTGGCAATATTACAATTTTCCCCAAAACAGTCTGTATGGCCTTGACCTTGGGTCAAGGTCATTCAAATGAGATCTCATCAGTGTCTATCATTATGCCAAGTTTGACGCCTCTAGTATTTGTAGTTCCTCCGAAAACGGTAATGTTAAAATTCACAACAGACAGCTTCAATGAGGTAGGTCTCATTCAAAAAAGTAGGTCTCATTGCTGTCTATCATCATGACTCATTTGGTGCTTCTACTGTTTGTTGTTTCGGAGAAAATGTCATGGTTAAAGTATCCAAAAAAACAGCTTGCATGGCCTTGACCTTGACTATAAGTCATGAAACATATGTATATATGTCAGTAAAGGCGTTGCCAATGTCTATCATCATGCAAAGTTTGATGCTCCTGGTTCTTCTAGATTCTGAGAAAATGCAAAGGTAAAAATTTCCAAACAGCCTGCTTTAATGACCTTGAGTCAAAATGGTATGTGTGCATAGGTCTTATCACTGTCTATCAGCATGCCAAGTCTGGCACCTCTGCTGTTTGTTATTTCTGAGAAAATGCCAATGTTAAGGTTTCACAAAAATAGCTCATATGGCCTTGACCTTGACACAAGGCCATTGAACACAGGTATATCTGTAAAGTTCTTATCAATGTCTATCATCATGCCAAGTTTCAAACCTCTAGTGTTTGTAAATTCCGAATAAATGCCAATGTAGAATTTTCAAACAGACGGCTTTAGTGACCTTGACCTTGAGTCAAGGTCATTCAAAATATGTTTTGAAAGGTTTTACAGTTGTCTATCAGCAGGCCAAGTTTGGTATCTCTGCTGTTTGTAGATTCTGAGAAAATGACAAAGTTAAAGTTTTTCTGGACACACACACACACATGACGGAAGGTTATTACATAGACTCCCATTGTTACACAAGGAAGCAACAAAGAATGACACGTATGCTAACCGTTTTGGTTGTGATGACTTTGAGACACTAGGACTGGGAGCAGGTGAAGTGGGAGCGGGTGAAGTGGAAGCTGGCGACTGTGTCCTGTCTCCTGATGATTCATCCTTCTTCGTACTGCGTCTGCTAGTTGTTAAATAATATTCAAAGTCACCATCAGAGTCAAACGCATTTTTGCCGTCGTCCATGCGCTGTTTGATGCGTGCTGACTTGCGTGGGGATGAAGACATGCTGTCAGAGGGAGTGCCACTTCCAGCAGAAGGCAGGGCGTATGCATGGTCACTGAAAGCAGCTGCCATCACTGCCAGTTCGTGTTCTCGTACACTGTCCTGAAAGAGTAAACACAGTTTTTACATAACAATTTTTTTCAAAGACTGCAAGAAGCAAAATAATTCAGTCTATGACACAGATATATATATATATGCGTTTGTTCCTGATCACAAGTAGTGCAGACATAACTGAAAAGACAAAAACATACACATCAATAGAAAGAACCAAGTTTTCAAGAAATTAGCTGAGTGGTGAGTGGAACTGGAAGGAGAGATCAACTGCACTGGGCTAGTGAGGGACAGACCAAAACAGAACTTCTCAGTTACTGATATACCGGTACTGTACACAATGTAATCACTTTTCTTTTATCTTGCAGAAACGGATGAGGTATAACTATAATGTGACACAACCAACTTCCCAGCAACTGGGCATTTATAAGACACCACATTATCATTTTGTACCTGGATTATCTGGTGCGCAAATGCTTCGTCAATATTCAGACTGGATGAAGCTTGGGATTCAAACAGGTCCAACTTCAAGGCGTCATCAGATGTTGCACTGGCATCCAGCAGCCTGCTGCTTGTGCTGGTGCTGGCACCACTGGTAACAGATGTCAAGGATACAGAATCCGCCACAAGCCCTGAGTCAAGTTCCTGGAGCTGGGTCTGTTGCAGGAAACTGCGCACCTCCTCGCTAGACAGTACGTCCTCCAACCTGCTCAGGTGCTCTTCAGTCAGACCGCTAAATGGGTTTTTGTCCTAGGAAAAAACATTAAAAGCAAATGTAAAATTTGACAGAAAACGGGCAAGGCCATTCCTTTCCCCATGTACAAGCGTCCAGTATTCCTGACCAAGTTAGGCGTGTTTGAATTCCCCGCTATCTGTCAGTGTCACCGCTGTCCAAACAGATTAAGGCAGCCTGACACTGTTCTGGCACCAGCAGTGGCTGCGGATATTTAAACCAGCTGACCCGGTATGGCAAGAAATGCTGATCTATGTAGCTGTTACAGCCACATATTAGTGGTAACACTTATACAGAGAATTCAGACATTTTATGAAAGGGTTAAACAAATAACAATAAAACTAATGACTAGTCATGCAGCACCTATATACCACCAGCATTACTATTAAATTCAAATTCAAAACAGGAACAAGATGTCCTTCAATTCAAGGTTACCGAGCATGAGAAAGACCATTCATGATTCTGCCACGTGGGCTTGAATTGGGATTTGCCTAAAACCCTGTGCCCCCCATTCATGATCCAGGAAAAATAAGCGCACACACATACACACACCAGTTTCAACAGTTCAGTTTAAACAAATGCTATGGATAACCTTCACACAAGCATTGTGTGCACTATTCATCACCTGAGACCCAAGAACAGCAACACAAGTAATACTGATACTTTGCCTAATGGGCCAACCTGCTGGTTGACCATGACCTTGACCTAAACTTTAAAAAAAATACTCTGCAAGTCAACATGACCGTGATTCAGTCTCACAAAAACCAATTACATATATATATAAATATCCTTAAAATTAGATGAAACTTTTAAAAACATTGTGCATGCACACACACACCACTAGAATTCCACAAACCTCAGTCAGAAGATTCTCTAAATTCCAAGCATCATTTGTGGGTGAGCTCGGTATTTCCTGAGCACTGGAATCAGCTGATGTACCAAGAGCTACTGATGTCTTAGAAGGAGATGGGTTATTTTGACCATGGGTTGATGCAGCATCAGCTTTGTGGCTATTTACTGGCACACCACTGTCAACGTAATGCTCTGGTTGTAATGCATCAAACCCCTTCTCTTCAGTATGTGATTGTGAAGTTCCCTGAGGCTGACCACAATCCTCTTCTGACTGCAGAAGGATGAGAGGAGGGGTAGAAGATACAGAAGGCTCTCCACTCAGGATCTCAGATTTTGACACTGGTTCGGACATTGCCTTCGTATTGCTATCTACAAAAGAGATAAAATAAAGACAATAATGAAACTGCAATTCCATACTTCGTTAAATTTCATGAAACATTTAAATTTATGAGAAAGTCTCCTTTTAACATGTATACAAAACTGCTTTTCTCAATCCCTCAATATCTTACTCTTTCAGAAATCCTCAGAAAGCATACTGCCATACATAGTTTTTCTACTTGATAGTTATTCCTGTCACTATAGTGTCAGTGTCACTGAGCAGTGATCTGAAATGGGTCCTACTAATTACCGAAAACAACTGAAAACGACCGAAAACAACTCTTAATACGGGTAGAACGCAGTTAAAACGTAGAAATAACAACACACAAACATGATTAAAGGTGAAAAAAGAGGCCTTAAAAAAGCTAAACGAAAAAAGATGATAATGCAGAAAACGATAACCAGTCCGGACCAGAGTCGCTTCCCTTGGGAGACGCGTTCATTTCGTCCTGTTCTCTTGGAGTAAATAAGTACTTTTTTTCGTTTTAACTTGTTTAAGGCCTCTTTTTTCACCTTTAATCATGTTTGTGTGTTGTTATTTCTATGTTTTAACCACGTTCTATCCGTATTAAGAGTTGTTTTCGGTAATTAGTACAGGGCTCCCTAAACTGTGCGTCTGTGCGTAATTTACGCACTGAAGTAAAAATTTACGTACTAAAAAAAATTCGAGGGGGTACGTTGAAGCATTATGAACGCGATCTGTGCGTAGCTTGACGCACTACCTCTGCACTACCGTGCGTACGCCTATAGGCTTGTTGTGATCGAATGAGTGTTCTCCCTTGCCTTGGCCGCGTTCAGTTCGGTTCTGTTTTTGGTTCTGTTTAACGCTCGCAGGCGTTAACTGTCTACTGCTGTCTGCTGCAGGTCGGCGGCCTCTACAGCCACTCGCGCGTAGTGAACGTGCCCCATCTTTTCCCTCTGCGCACCGAAGCACCCGGCGTACGTGCGATGTCGAAACCATGGACGAAAGATTTTAGAGCCAGTGCTCTTGTTACCGATCGGATTCGTTTTCTCTGTGACGAATCATGCCATCGAAAAAAGTGAAAGTTCAAAAGACTATAGACTTTTTCGTCAGTGGAAAAGTCAGTTGTGGAGGGGCTCGAGCCCTCGCCCGGCAGCGGGTGCACTTCGGTGTCAGATAGCTACGATTCAGACGTCGCGTCAGAGCCGGTCAGCACAGAGCAGCAAAACTTAGTGTACAAAACTGAATTGTACGGACAGTACCCACTTCATTTAATTATATGATTTGAAGTTGATAAAATTCAGTTTTACACAAACACACACACACACACACACCTTATGTGTTCAGCAGTATTTACTGAATTTATAATTCCATGCACTAAAAAACTTGAGAAATGATTCTGACCCTTTAAAAATTAAAAGTGGGGGTACAAAGACCCCCTAAAATTTTGAACTGGGGGTCAGTGGACCCTTTAGGTCTGTAGCTTTTAGGGAGCCCTGTAGTAGGACCGATCTGAAATCATACCCTTCATTTGTACTCCCTGTATCACTGTCAGAAGGCTTCAATCCAGACCATAAATATAGCGAACAGCCTGACAGTGAGTGATACATAAAAGAAAGCACAACTGCACAGTAACTTATCATCAACAACTACATAATTTCTCCTAGGTCTTCATGATCTTGCTGTTTACAATTACTGCTACCTGAGACATTGCCACTTGAGACATTGCCTACGTAAGCTCCTGTACTGTATACAATTTCTACATCTTATGTACACCTGTTCCTTATTCCGACTCCGCCATCCCTTCTTTTCAGATAAAAAGGAAACGGTGCTGCACGTCTCGGCATGCATAGTGATAGACAAAGCATAAAGGCTACATTCTCAACTTCTGATGGAGACTTTCGATGAAATCAGCCAGAGACAAAGATACTGGAGGTCGAGGGCATGCTTCCTGCCGATAAGGTTGTTCCTGGATTTAATAAGTAACCTTCTTCCCTAATAATATTACTTTGCAAATACGGTGGCGAGGCGGCCCCCTTGGCAGGTTCGACAGAACATCAAAATTACTCAATGGAAAGTTGATGATAAAGGGTGGAATTGATGCAAGTAAGCAGAAGAATTTCGTCGAACATGCATTTGCAACGAAAAATGCACATACATCGGCTTACCTCATTCATTCCAGTAGATGGTGGGTAACCTCGTCCGTTAAATAATTGTAAGCAATAATAGTATTTTCCCGGCAAAAACGTTCAAGCCGAAACAATCGAATAAAATCGCAGGGCCGCGTGTAAACTAAACGTCAGCCATGTTTCCCAGATCACGTGACGTCTATTTATGTCCGGTACAGCCAAAGTTGGCGGGTTGTGGAATCACGATGGCTCAATGCCGCGGATTGACGGCCGCAATACTACATGAGGACCCGCAGTCAGTTCTGAGAATTCAAACCGGCTTCTCAGTGTATGTGCTCTATCACGGTTATAATATGCGCACCTATGTCAGACATTCTTATTCTGGTTTTGGACCAGAAGCTTGGAACATGCTGCCATTTTCTTTAAGATCAATGACTTGAAAACGTTAACTTGACTGGAGTTAAAACACAGTTTTAAAAACGTTCTTGTCACTGAGACAAGATTATTAGATATTTCTCTGTATGTTGTTGTTGTTGTTGTTGTTTGTTGTAGCTAAAATATTAGTTTGGCATTTTACCTTACTCTTGTTTGTTATCTCCTTCTGTCTCAATAGTTAAATGTGAAACGGTGTTTTTTAACACATATATATAAATCACGATCAGTCAAAATTGGTGGGTGTCGTCAAGGGAACCCCCCCGGCTCATTGTGGCGGGGATAAGATTTCGGAAAATCGGAGTTTAACGCCCATTCAGTTCCACCACATACCGCCAAACAGGGGAACGGATCAGAAAACAGTTTAGTATCACATCACAATCAAAACTGGTGGTTGAAAATCGGGGTTTCACGTTCTGTTCCACCACGTATCGCCAAGCAGGGAGACCATAAATCACCTACTACGTGTACATGTATCACATCATCAGCCCGGGTGAAGCCGGCGGCCGGGTACACCAGCCAGCAGAGTATATAATTGTATAAATATAAACATGCGCTATATAAACAACATTTTTGTTATCATTATTATTATTATTTGAATTAGTTGTATGTGCGTCAGTCTCGTTTCTCGGGACAGGCCACACTGATTCTTACACTCTGGTTACGTGTGAGAGACAGCTTGCCACGTAAGAGGCTGCGCGGCTGGTTGGCTGGGTCGCAAGTCCTTCTCCAGCAAGCCAGGGGACATCATGGGCTACTGCGGGTAGAACGAAGGTCCTTGTGGCCACAAATGCTCCAAGCCGGACCAGGGACTTACATAGAACCCGGCCGGACGTAGGAATCGCGGAACCCACGAATGACCCGGGCAAAGCGGTAAAACTGATGCGACCCTTCATCAGTGCCAGTACCAGCTGGGCAATCCCCGATCCCCCCATCTCAAGATTCAAGATTTCAAGATTTTATTTTCCTTTGTCCCCTGTTGGGGTATGGAGGATACAAAAAGAAAAGAAAATTCAAATAAACCAAGACCACATAATTATACAGAGAACGATACGACAGAAGATAATTATATGTACAACATACACATAATCTATACACCGGACAGCGCAACCATCTATGAAACCTCTGAAACAGCTAACACACACACACACACACACACACATTATACCGTCCTACTCGCTTTCAAAAATTTTGCTAGAGCAAGGGCAACTTGTTTGGATTGTGATCCCAACAGTTTACAAAGATTGTACGTCGATTTGACTCTGAGGAAACGAAGTGGTATGTGCTTGTTGCGCTCTTCTTGAAACGCCGGACATTCTAGAATTAAATGAAATTCGTCGCCTATTGCAGTCATGTCGCATTTTCTGCACAGTCGCTGTTCTCTGGGTATACCTTGTTTTCTGCCTTGTTCAATAGGGAGTTTATGGTTACTGCAACGGAATTTAAGAAGGGCTACTGCGTACTGCTCTGGCAGGAGTTTTGTAGAAGGTTCTACTACAATATCATCTTTGTAGTGTTTATACAGTAGACATTTCGAGCTACTCTCGAGGTCAGTCCGCCATTGCTGTCTGAACGTGTCTTGGAGGTGCTTTTGAACCGCTGTGCACAGTGAGTTTTTACTACTGAAGGACTGGCTCTCCCAGACACATTCCAGGCCTGCATCTACAAGAATATGTTTAACCTGGTTTAACCACGGAGAAGCATAAACCGAATTATTCTGCAACACATTTATGACTGAGTACATTCTGGAAGAGTACTTATCGGACTGTGACGAAACTAAATCTGCCCAAAGGCGTATCATGCCTAGTTTGATGGTCACTTCGAGTGGGAAACTTCCACTTTCGCCGTATACCATGGCTGACATAGTGCTACGGTTTAAGCGAAGAATGAATTTGAGTGCTTTTACTCAAAGTGAGAGGAGGAGAGACTGACGTTGATGAACTAAAAGAATCCGAACTTGAGCTTGGCGAGAAAATCTCAACCTGAGGCGACATCAAGACCAGTTTCAGGAGCCCATTACAGACGTCCCGTTATTTTCAATGCGCCTGGAGGCTCTTACACGTGCGCCGGATTCAGTCAGTGATCAACATGGTTTTTTGTTTGTTTGTTTTTGCTATTAGTCTTTCTGCAAGCAGTAGCTATTAATCTTACCGGTTGGAGACTTTTGTTTTAAATTGTGATTTCTACTTAGGCAACCCCGGCGAATCAGTGCATCATACCGACATATTCTGGCGCACCCCTGAAAAGTAAGGTACCTTTAGCACTAGTGAAATGCACTAACCGGCTTTAGTAAATAATTTGCCACCCCAAAATTACGCAATGTATATTTTGTCTGTGTTTTTCTTGCTTTTTATTCTTATTTATTCTACTTTTAAAATCAGCAAAGAGTACTCCAATGGCAATGTAAAGGTTCTGTAATTAGTTACAGAAGTCAAGTTGAAAGAAGCATGGTGTAGCCGAGAGCACCTTTTGACATCGGCTCATTATCTGTAGCCAAATGGTGTTATGCGGTTGCACTTTGTAGATGCAGTTTCTTTTCGTTCGCCCATCTGTGTTTTTTCTGTGATGCAATGCCGGTCTAGTCTGTCTGCCGTAGTGGTCTGTCTGTGCAGTGATGTTGCCAGGATTTTTTTTTTCTTCGGCGATTTAGCCGAAACAGCCATGAAAGTTTCGGCTTTTTACAGAAAGTTTCGACTCTCTCTGCCGAAGTAACCTAAAGCTGCGTTCTCGTGGAAATCACTTGAAACTGAAACCGAAAGTTGCGTATTCTTGGAAATTAGTCCAGCCAGCACAGGCCGGAATCATACTGTCTGTGATCTAAAATAAGCGTGATGCAGTGTCACGATCAGTCTTTTTGGGAGCTGGTGTTGTCAGCCACAGTTTGTTATATTAGGGCAAGAGGCCATCATATTGTTCCTCGTACTGATTTGAGTTGAACAAAAGGCCATTACATACGTGTGTGTGTGTGTGTGTGTGTGTGTGTACTTCGAAACGGACCTGCTGACTTCTCAAAGCCTGTGGACAAAGCGAAGTCTAAAGCACATCAGAGATGCCGCATGAAGCATTTGCATTGCCGATGTCAACTTTCAACTCAAAGAAATGTGGTATAAATAATTTCCCAATTCAGTCGGTGCCCCCGATTACGTAAAATACACCCTAGCTGCCCTTATTCAATGTTGTAGTTAGTAGACACACCGAGCGCATCGACTTGAGGCACGGGTACAATTAACTCATAGGCGGATCCAAATTCAGTCGTACAGGGGTGCATGGGCGGGTGTTTGGGAGTTTTGCGTCCATTTCCAGCATGTATGGGTGATATTAAAGACGGGGCAATGAGAAAAAGGCCAGCACAAAATTAATATTTGGTCCCAGCCGGGAATCGATCTCACGACCCGAGCACTGGGAGTCCAACGCTTTACGGGCCATTCGGCTATCACGGCTCCCCCAGTCATACAGACCTCGAGGCCTCCCCTCAGTTATAATAATAATAATGATGATACTACTACTACTACTACTACTACTACTACTACCTGTGTATTGTGCAGGCGCGTTACCTAGTTTCCTGAACTGGCTCAAGCGCCGCGACTGAGCGGAACCCAGACACGTACACTCATGTGAATCACACGCGTTCTCTCACACACTGGACGTGAACACATTACAATCGCGTGCGAAGGGTCAGCTCAGCAATTTAAGTTTCGGAATTTAGAATTGCATTTATTTTTAATTTTGTGGCCGGGACATTTCCAAAGCAAAGGGGGAGGAAGCCGGAGTACCCGGGGAGAACTTGACCCAAGACGATCGGGTCAAATGAACGGTGCCACGTATGAGAAGCAAAAATTCTTTGTCCCGGATGGGACTCGAACCTAACCTCTCGGACTGGTGGCGAATTCGTAACCACTAAACCACCGACCGCCTCTTCAGTCACCAAATCTTGGAAATGCTTTCAGGCGGCATAATGATTCTGTTCCGCTGGGCAGCCACACCGTGACGTCAGGATCTACATGTACGTTTTTTACGACTGGACAACCAAATAACCAGTGTCGGAAAAAAAGTGGAAATCGTGTAATCTTGGTTTAGTATAGAAACGAATGTTTAGTGTAAGAAGTAACTGGTGTTGCACCCGTCTGCAGTGCTAGGCCGTGCTTCCCTTGGTCTCAGCATGACGTCTGCTTGGTGCTTGGATGCCATCTCGTCAATCAAGTCTGCAGGCAAGATCCCCGATTTGCACACAGCGAGAGAGACAGATAATGACCATGGCCTTTCCCTTAATACCAAATGTCAATAAGAGGTAACGAGGAGAAGAGGTTGAAGTTGTGGCTCAGTCAGTCTGAGTTTTGTGCGCGTCAGTTAGTTCTGTCTCCAACGCGACATTTTCAGACATTTCAGTTCAAGCTTACAACGGACAATTCCGCCTACAGCATCGTGACAAGCGTGGAAATTGGTTAATAATAATATTCCAAGTGCTGTCTGAGTTTTCAAGTTGCCTTTCACTGCTGTATGAGAGAGGGTAATTAAGTAAGCACTCATCTCAGGGAAAGCCGTTTACTGGTCTAATCATATTTTGTAGGGGATTGTCCAACTGGGCACGGAATGCTTCGAGCATAGGATCCCTACGGAGAACACGCCTCTGTGCATGCACAGCGTTCATAAGCAGACATAACTCGCCACACAGAAATTAACCAATTGACTTCAAATGTCAAATTCTTCCGTCCTTCCTTGCTTGTATTTGTCCTTAATAGATAAGAATGTCTTATGTTTGTCTAGCTGCTGCAGTAAAGGCAGGAAATTGCCATAATTAGTGTCTGCTGGACCAAACGGGCAACCTCGAGAAGGCTGTAGAGTATGGGACTGAGCTTCAAGGTCAGCTGTACTTCAACCCTGTAAATTATGTTACCCACGCGCAACATGAGAAAAAGGCCAGCACAACGTATTTGGCCACAGCTGGAAGCAAGGGGAGGGGTTGGGGTACAGTAGGAGAATGAATGAATGAACGAATATATGTACTGCTTTTTTACACTGCTGAACTGATACATTTTTACTGATCATTGTCTGTTTATCAGGACTAACGAATTGAAATGTAGAATGCCGTGATGGTCTTTTTCCTGTGTGAAAATAAATGACTAAATAGTGCTGGTTGTATCTGGCCGCATACAATAATAGGCCCATGTATAAGAATAATAATCATGAGGATTTGTATAGTTTCTAATCTCCGAGGAGCTCAAGGCGCGTCACAGAAACTGAACTAAATAAAACTAAATACATGAATAAGTAATAACGAATCATTAGTCTGGGCAAATAAATAATCTGCCAGATAAGGACTGAAGTAATTACATAATAAGAAAATAGCAATATCATACGGACATTTACTGAGAGACATTTGATGTAATGTAACATCATTTGCTAGTTTTCCATTGGGCATCTCTCATCACGGGTTTGGTCTCCATGACAGCATGCTAATGCATGTTTTGACGCACGCGTACGTTTTATACAATGCTAACTAAAGTTAAACTGTGCGACTTCAAGTTACTAGAAAGACTGGCAGTGCAATTTTTGTTTTCAGTTGGTCATTTCACTCGTCAGCTGCACTGACTGATTTCCAGTCATGTATAACATTGCTACATAATGATCCCAGCAACGGCCAAAGAGCAACCGTTTCTTTTTCATTGTGACGGTGCTGATTTGTGTTGTTGTTTGTTTCGTTTTTTGTTTTTCATTGTTGTTGTTTTTTGTGTGTTAGTGGTTGTTTTTTTTTGGTTTTTTTTGGGTGTGTGTGTGTGGGGGGGGGGGGATGGTGGTGGTGGTAGTAGGGGAGGTGTGTGCCTAAGGTGGGGGTGGAGCGGAGCGGGGGGCGTCTGCTTAGATGACAAAGGTGCTGACAGACGGTCTTAGAACGAGATGCCCAAGTAACGAGGCGGGTGTGATGGTGGCAGTTAAGTGGCGGAATCTCGTCGCGTGGCTGGCGAAGTGCGTGGTGCCCTGTCCTCCCACCGTGTTTCCAGCAAGCACGCGCTCTGGCACCATCTCGCACTGCCACACTGGCGCAAATCTGAGCTTGATCACTTGATGACCTGTCACACAAGACGTGCGGACGTGTCTATCTGACTTCTTGGAGTTAGGGTTTGGTCTGCAAGACCTGCCAACCATTTCCAGGCTTCAGTCTGTGGCAGCACATCGTGTGTCGTTTGACTCTACTGCCGGCTCAGGTGGTGTCACGACTACGGAAGCTACTCAGGAAATAAGAAAGGCTCAGGTAGGCGAGCGAATTTTCTCACTCGACAGCGTGTCACTCAGTGATCAAAATCGATGTAAGGCTACCTCGCATATATGCCAATACGAGTCAGTAGGACTGAACTGATTTTGCCGGGCCCAGCCGGCTTGAACTCGTAATACGAACTGCCTTTAAAAAAAGAAAAAAAAAAGACATGACACAAAACAGAGTTTATTTGGCGTGCACGTACATGCAGACATAATCTTGCAGGAATCTTGCGACCGCATCCACCAACACAGGGTCACAAGGAGAAAACTGCCTCTCAATTTGAACTGCATCAAGAGGGAAACAACGATTGTGACAAAGGAAACCTGACTTAGATGTGTTTTTTTTGTTTGTCGATTTTGAAAGCCTCGTGACCAGAAGTTACCCGATTTACAGTTGGTACATAGACAGGTGGCAGTGGCGTATTGTGTTTTTCTGTAGACTCTACTCTTTGATTGAACTATTTCTAAAGTATGACATCTTCGTGTATATCCGATATCTAGAACTGATCGATGTGACTTCCTGGTGTGTGTGTGTGTGTGTGTGTGTGTGTGTGTGTGTGTGTGTGTGTGTGTGTGTGTGTGCCACGGTGTGTGTGTGTGTGTGTGTGTGTGTGTGTGTGTGTGTGTGTTTTCAGTCAGACACGTGATCGACCACTCAACACTTGTTGTCGGTATCTGTTCTTGTTTTCTGTGCGTGGAAGGTAACCTCTACTTACTTTGATCAACCGCGGAGACAGTAAATTAGGTACTAATTCTCAAGTTCATGCCGGTCCGCCCACAATAGCAACGTCTTGCGGTTTCGGCCGCGACGAGCTTACTGGACGATTTGCGAGCACAGGAATATGCCAAGGGAAGGTGGACCTATAACTTCATCCGTCACCATTTTTTTCATGCTTTCACTTTCATTGGTTTTGTTGCTAATGTTAAGTTGTTTCTTGGTGTGTCAGAGACAAGTTTCCCATTGTGGAACATTAAAGTTCTCTTATTATTATTCAGCTTAAAGACTGCCTGACGTTTTGTTTCAGCACCTCACGTGCCAGACTTCATGACATCACCAGGGCCCCCTCCCTCGCCCTTGTCTTTCCAGACTATAGTGGAGAAAGTGGAGGAAGAGGAGCGCGCTGCTGAAGAGACTGCCCGCTGCCCTCCTTCCCCTCTGGCCCATTACTACTCCAGTCTAACGCTCTCCGACAGATACGCATGGCCTACATTTCTAGGAGACTGGGCGTGTGCAGACTCTTGTCAGCCGCGCAGAGGTCAGTCGAGTCAATAGACCACTTTACAGAAGAACAGTAAACTTTAGAACACTAGTACGTGAGATCACAGCAGTATTACGTGCTGACGTGACTTTAGAAGTACCAACAAATTAGATTTCTCAACCGGTTCCGGCTTCATCTACGAGTTTGAGGACGGTTTGCTCGGCGGGCGTAAGCGGCGGCGCAACAAGTATAGTCATGAGAATAGGAATACAACTTGTTTTGTATTCTTCGTTTTCAGACCACATTAAGGCCGCTTACGGTCACGGGAGCTTGAACGGACTGATGGAACTACGAAACAAAACGCTTTTCCCTGGCGCTTCCTAAGCTTCACTTATCACTGAGTGTGTCAACCATACTCACTTACAGCGACAGTAGACTAGTAAAAGCTAAACAACTAAAATAAGCGCAGAGATGAACCCTGGAATATGACCGACTGACCATTCAGAGACTTGTTCGCACACCTCATTGACGAGATCCGAGGTGACCCTACTAGCTGCACTGACTGTGTATACATACTGTTGTGCGTGTCATGGCCAAGACACATGTACCAACAAAACGATGAGTGTAGTCAATTCAATACTTTAAGTCTTTAAAAAAAAAAAAAATCACTCCTCTTGGGGAAAGCCGGGACAGCCGAGCGACAGAGTGTTGGACTTCAAATGCTCGGGCCGAGCGAGATCGAATTCCGGTTCAGTTAGGGTTAAATAATTGTGCCGGCATTTCGAGTTGCCCCGTCTTTTATATTACCCTTATGTGATAGAAAAAGGACGTTAACCCCCCCCCCCATCTCCCACCCTACCCTCTCCTGCTATTGTGCAAAAGTCAACTTGAGTGTGTATGGTGGTAACTATCATGATAGTAATCGGTCGAGGGTTACTCGAGGGCGTGTTTCACCCTATCAATTCCACATGCATGTACACATGCGTGCAACAGAACAGCTAACCGTCAGATTAACTCATTTATTCAATATAATTCACGCCTCTTGTCATTTTGTCGGCAGTATCTACCGGATGCCTAGACGAGAGTCGGGAGGAGGGGGAGGGCGAGGAGGGGCGCGCACTGCACCGACAGTTACAGGAGAGTTACGCGAAGGACGACCTGGCCGTGGGCCGTACGACTTTCACGCACGCCGCTCCACCACTACGCCATCGGGACGCATTTGACATTCGGCACGTCACTGTCAGGAAACGAAACTCAGTCTGTGATATCGAGTTCCGATTTCCTTTGCTGCCCACAGTCTGCGACTCGGCGTTTGGCGCGTGCGACAGTTTGCCGGCGGCACGTCTACAGCGACCCTTTGACTTGCCCCTGTCACCCTCAGGCAGCTGTACGCCCTCAGTGTCAGCGCGGACATCACAGGGCTCCATCCCGGACTGGGAAGTCGTTGCTAGGCGACACTCGTGCGTGCATGTCAGTGGACAAGAATGGGTGTTTTTCATATGTCTCTTTGTCTTCGTGTCGCTGTGTCTAGGGATCTCCATCCACAATTTCGTCTTCATCCTGTTGGGACTGCAGACTATGTATTACCTGCTACTGAGTCTAGTGTAATCAGCTTACTGCCGGGACAGTATGACACTGACGGACAATGAGAACATTACAGGACCCAGTAATCCTTGAATGGAAAACGACAATTTTTTCCTGGTTCAAACAGAGCACATTTTGGCGCGTTGTGGGGAGCGTTCACTTTAGCCCGAGATCCGGAATAGGCCCACTCCTGTTTGGATGGGTCGTATAATTCCACCGTGACGAGAAGAAAAAAATCAAGAGAAGCATTTGGACTCGTGGTCATTAGCCATACACAGCTGAAAAGAATCCCAGACAACTAGACTGAACAGTGTCGATGTCCTTTTTGCACCCAATAAAAAGTCAGACACTTTATCCTTCGGCTAATACGGGTGGATTATTATTTTGTCGATTAGGTTGGCATGTAAAAACGGTAAGTTTTTTTTTACCATGACTCATGGATACCTCTCGGCCTATCGGAATTGTGCGTGAAGTACGTCCAAAACGAACTGTTTTCAATCAATTGTAACTTTGCGAAACTGCATGATGAAGCAGCAGATGACACGGCGAGTCTGCGTTGACTGGTGAAGGCCAACGCACCAGAACGTGCAGTACGTGCGAATCTACCCTGGTGACATTAGAAATATCAACACGTCTTAACTGACGGCTAGATTACTAGGCAATACGATGCCTTTCCTCCCTCACAGGTGCCCAGACCTTGACTTTATCGCCGGCCCTCTCATTAAAGGAATTTCATCACATCAAATTGGCTCAGTTCGATCAAACGGTTTTCACCCAGCCACAGAGAAGTTTCGTGGCTGCCATCAGGTCGTAGCTAAGCCGCGATTCTTGTTCTTGTCACGCGCTCTCACCCATTGACTTTGATTGAGGCGACCCATCATCAGGGTTTCAGAGATTCTGCATCCGGTCACACACACGCACACACACACAGACACAGAAAACCCGAATACGGCACGACTCTTGTTTGTCACACTCTTACAATGACATATCATCACTGTAAATTTGATTTAAATGGATGAATGGGATTCAGATATATTACAGTCAAGGACAGTAAACAGGGCTGGAGTTACAAGTACGCTGAAGTTCTCTAGCCAGCTGCAAAGTAGTTAATGCAAAGCGGTGATACGCTCCGACTGATGGCGTCCACAGCGGAAACAATGACATTCTCGAATGTTTTCAACGGTGACTGCTACGGTGGACAATCGGATGTGCCTTGACTCGTGCCAGAAATGGCTAGAGCGAAAAGAGCAATGCGGTGGCGTGCCGCGAGTAATGATGTGCAGGGAGGTTTTTAAACACTGTACGCGCAAGAAGTGCCCTGAGGGCTGGTCATCTACCCAAAAATCAATATGAAGCTGTCTGTGGCAGTCTACGCTTCCCTGGTAACGTCTTCTTGTTAGCCGCTCATTGTGTCTCCATGGTTGTCGTGATGAATAAAGCTGTGCTGGCTGCTCCTTCGTTAACTGACTCTGTCATGATTCATGACGCCCGAAAGTGGTTCAGAGAGAGAGAGAGAGAGAGAGAGAGAGAGATTCACGTTATAACAAACCAACAACCAATATGTCAAGATGTTTCGACTTCTAGTCAATGCAGTTTTGTCTGTCGCAAGTCATGCACGGGGAATACATCATTGTATGCTTTTGGGATTTCATATTCCTTAAGACGGTGAGATCATATTTCGATTCAGTGAAAATGATACACCAAACATTGCATTCTTGTAACGGACTAACATGGCAGTAGGAAAATGTGTAACTGCCACGATTCGCCCGCCGGATCTGTTACCTGACCTCACTCACGACACAGGCCACACCACGAGAAAGCTCGAATCCTCCACGATTAGGTTTTGTGACGAGTGTGATGCCGTTGTACAGCATTTGTCACGACTGTCAACGTGTGCTGAAGGTACAATCGGGTACTTTACAATACACCACAGCAATAAGATCGACCCCTCAAACATTTTCTCCCCCCCCCCCCCCTCTCTCTCTCTTAAATCGGGCACCAAAGAGACCACAGGCACATACACTTGGATATCATTAAACGTGTCGTTTTAATCAGGTTCCAAACAGACCACAAAATCATGTACTTTCCAGAGCGAAACACAACACGTCTGGCAAAAAATAAATAAAAACAACTTCAAAATACCAGCTTATTAACCGGCTGTCCTATTAATGTATATCACAAAGGAAACTAGCACATTTGGTATAAGAATGTTCAATTGAGGTCAATGTAATTATTAAACTCTATAACAAACAAGTTTGACTTCCGAATAACATGAACACTAAAATGCAAGAACATTGTCAATGCTCATTTGGATGACATCCTCAGAAAGAAAACCCTGCCTGCCTCAAAGGAATGTTACAAACGGTATTGAATTCAAGATGCTTTAGGACGGTCAAAGTGGAAGACGGAAGATCTGTGAGCACGATGTATATACTGTACCAGTCTCTGTTTATAAAACTGTAACACTCAAACACACATACATATATATGTAAGGCTCTCAATTTGTCGAACAACTTTCGGGCTGATAAAGAGACCATATCAAACAAAGTTCAATGCTCTATATGTGAGGAAGACTTGCGGTCCTCTATTTCAGCCGACATATTATTGCTGTTTGGCAACGATTCCCTGTGTTTCCGTCAGCACTAACTAACGATTCCCTGTGTTTCCGTCAGCACTAACTAACGATTCCCTGTGTTTCCGTCAGCACTAACTAACGATTCCCTGTGTTTCCGTCAGCACTAACTAAAAAAAGAACGTAGCCTAACAAATGAAGTCCAATACTGCATATTTCTGGAGGACATGCGGTCCTCTATTGCAGCCGACATGTTTGATGTATAGCAATGATTCCCTGAATTCCCGTCAGTGGTAACTATTGTATTGTTCAGATCAGCTGGGACAAAGCATGGTGTGCACGATGTCTCCCCAGTGAGACAGTGGAGCGGGATCCAGACAGTGTCTGTGTCATGGGGAGCTAGTAGTCTCCGTAAGCAGACTTCAAGTCCGATAGCAGCAACTCCTTTTCCTCTTTGCTGGCAAAGCTTGCACGTGCAGCATTGAAGATCTGTGAAAACCGACAACTCTGTTAAATAATAATTCTAATGTGGAACGACAAAAATCCTAAAGGCTCACATAACTTTGACCATTCAGTTACTATAAACGAACGCAACCAAAACTTACTGTGCGACAAACATGAGTTAACAAACGTTTCTGCTTTTTGGACAGAACGATTATGTAGCTCTAATGTTTTTCGTGCCTCTTCTGGCAGCTGTGGCTTTTCATTCAGCAAGACAAATGTAAAATGGGTATTCTCTGTGAAACACGCACCGCGATTACACCCCAAAACGCTAGCAAAGCAGAACACATGATTATTATCGCTAGTTACCGAGCGGACGATCTGTTCTTTGGTGAGCCCGAGTTCTAGAGCACACTGGTAATCACTGGGCAGGTCGTTGTCAAACAGTGTCGGGTCGTCCGAGTTGATGGAGAAGTTGGCCCCGTCATTCGCCATCCTGAAACGTCAGAGTGACAGCTACCACACAATGCACTATCAGCCCTTGTGTCCTGCAGTGTGCTCGTTACACAACAGCCAAAAAGAATAACTTACAAAATGGGTACTGATCCCTTTACTTGCTCTGTGAACCATAGCTCTAACGTCTGACACGTGAGTGAAGACGGCCCTAGTACGCAGGTAAAGGGAGGTGGGGGGGGGGGGGGGGGGAGGGTGGTGTAAGACCCAAACTGAACCCAACTAAGCAGTTTTCAACCCACACAGTACAGTAGGTCGGCCAGATTTTTTCTTTTCCTTTTGAACATTTTTATTTATTCTTTTTTATATAGCGGAGACAACCGCATTGACAAAAAGGAGACAAGCATTTGCTTCTCGCTCCCCAGTGTATACATCTGTGTGCACACAGTACCTGACCATGGGGTGGTTGATGCGACCTGTGGGTGCGCCGCCGGTCAAGAGAGAGGACAGAGGACAAGTTTCGAAGTGCACGCCATCACGCAGCAGCCGGCTGTACAGAGCCGGGTCTTCCATGCATCGGTAGCCGTGACCTATACGGACCGCTCCCATGTCTTCCACGGACTACACACACACACACACACACACACACACACACACACACACACACACACACACACACACACTAAACTAAACCCTCTCAAGTTCGATATAAACTCTTGACTGTCTCAGTATAGTGCATAATGCTTCTGATCCTGCTTGCTTCGAAATTTAAAGTAAACGAGACAGTGACTGTCTCACGGCGCTTTTTAGCTACTGCAGTACTGGGTGCGATACCCAGAGTGGCGACGCATGAAAGGTAGCGAACAAACAGAAACAATTTGAAAAACCAAACAATAATAACAGCAACAAAAAAACAACCCTCACCATTCTGACAATTTCAGCCGGGCCAACCTCTCCTGCGTGTGCTATGCACCGGATATTTCGTTTCCTGGCCTCCTGAAAACGATTTCAAGACTTGTCAGTGACCATCTCTCTCTCTCTTACACACACACACACACACACACACACACACACACACACACACACACACACACACACACACACACACACAGAGGTGTGACTGCGATCATGAAGGTAACAATTCTGTTTATGTTCTGACTCCTGGAACGTTGACTCCTGACGAACAAATACAACTCCTTTGAAATTCTGTGTGTATTCTGTGCTTATTTGCTGTTATGTGTGTGTGTGTGTGTGTGTGTGTGTGTGTGTGCGCGCGCGCGTGTGTGTGCGTGTCAGTGTGTGTGTGTGTGTGTGTGTGTGTGTGTGTGTGTGTGTGCGTGTGTGTGCGTGTGTGCGTGTGTGTGTGTGTGTGTTGGGGGGGGGGGGTGAGGGGGGATTTAAAAAGAAAATTATAGCTCCGTCCACCGCACTCTACTGGCGGAGTAAAATGCCCTCCGTACGGAGAGGCCTCACTACCTGTGGTCACGAACTTTTTCGACGCGAACGTGACTGGAGCTTCTTTAGCGTCGGTTACAAAACGACAATTGAACCGTGGCTGGGTAATCACTCCCCCCCCCCCCCCCCCCCCCCCGGTTTTCACTTTCTTAGGGCAACGTCCTTCCTTTCAGTGGCACCCTGGTTCGTAAAGGTTTTTGTCTGCGCAGCATCTGAACCCCCCCCCCCCCCCCCCCCCCCCGCTTTTAACTTTCTTCGGGCAACGTCCTTCCTTTCACTGGTTCGCAAAGGTTTTTGTCTGTGCAGCATCTGAACGGCGCCGTCCCCCCCCCCCCCCCCCCCCCCCCGCTTTTCACTTTCTCCGGGCAACGTCCTTCCTTTCACTGACTCTGGCGTTTCCCCCCCTCTGAGATTCTGCCCCCCCTCCCCCCAACATCTTCCGGCGCCACTGTCATGTATACCTTTGTCCGAGCTCTGTTCGTGCGTTCTCTTATACTTGGCCGTGACGGCGACGCCAGAGTAATATGTTCAAACTCAACCAAGCCAGAAAGCCACGTTAATTACTAATTAGACAGTGTCGGCTACTCTTGTGGTTAGCACGGTGCTTATGATTAATATTTTCCCCACAATACTCTCATACCTGATAGGCCGCCAAGTGAAGCGACTGATCAGTGCTTGTCACCATGTCGCCAATCTCGGGGCCAGCGATATCCATGGCAACCACGCCGTCATCTCGGAAGCGGTCGCATAGGTCGACTACGCCAAGTGACCACTCTGTGAGCAGTCAACCGGAAAATGGCTTTAATTACATACGCACCCATTGAGATTGATGTGCGAGGGGCACTTGGGAGTTGAGGGGGGAGGTTGCACAGACACACAAACAGGGGAAGGGTGCACAGACGCACAAACGAAGTTGAAACTGTGTTGTAACCATAAACATTACTTTTGCCATATGTGTAAACATTAGGAATTTGGTTTAAAGAGCTGCTTTGCAATCACTCACACAAGCACGCTGCAACTTATTATAAATTAGTCACTCGGACATACATACTAACACAGTCACATCAGACCTTATTGACCAAAATTGCTAACACAATAAATACAATACAGACAGACTGATAAAATACTTTGACGAAGATACATCCTGAAAAACAAACAAACAAACGCGTCTTTCATCTATCTCCCCTCGTCTCTGTGTCGCTCAGTCTGAAGAAAATGACGTATGAACGAGACAATAGAGACGAACGAACGAGACCACAGTGAGGTATGAATGAGACCACAGTAACTTGTCAACAAGACACACTGACGTATCATCGAGACCACAGACGTTATCAGCATCACTTACCCGGATGGTGGCGGACACAGCACAAGATAGACTTGGCGATGACACCAAAGTCTCTGGAGCCAGCAGCCAGCCCTTCGTTGACCGCCTTCACGGCGTCTTGAGGGGTGAAGTCGCCGTCCATGATGGGAGCGTAGGTCTGCACGTGCAGCGAGTTGCTGAGGAAGTGCGGGGAGTACCGTATCTCTATGTAGCGCGTGCCAACCTTGGCTGCATCCTCGCACATTTCATAAGCAACACGGTATATGCCGTCACGGGAACCACTGGCAGAAAAAATCACCATCCATTACAATACCAAATAGGCCCCTAAAAACAAACAAATCATTATGTTGATTAATAGCATGAACACGTGTGAACAAATTGCGTGGACAGCGTAACGTCAGTGCTGACTTAGTTCGATTTCTTTTTTTTATCTCTTCAGATTGTATATATTGAAGCAAGCGACTGATTCTGATGCACGGACTATGCGCATTCGATGAAACTTTTCCACGGCGTTGTTGTATGCCTGCCAAACGGATTGAGACTTTATGCTGTTCATCACATCACCCTGGTCATGGTCTCCCCTCTCCTGAAATCGAGGCCAGGATGCGATCACTCATGGGTTGCCCGAACTAACATCACCCTTACTATGGAGGTGACAGAGAATTTGCTTTGTGCGTCATCGACATAAAGTAAAACTGACTCACGCAAACGTAGGCGCGAAGATGTAAAAGTTCTCCAGAGCCGTGACGAGGTCCTCCGCCTTGCGGACACACACGTACTCCTTCAGCTCACTGACTGTGGACGCAGGCAGCTTCATGCCTTTCTCCCTGTCAGATCACATACAAACAACCCTGACCCGACATCTGCACTCCACGACACATGGACCAGACAATAGCGTTTTGAGATATAGATCACACTAACCACACAATGACATCATAGGGGGACAGAAAGCTCATAAATGTAATCAGTATGTAGGGATCCCATATCGTTGCCCTTCATATTTTGCATGTGACATAAAGAATACGTGCTTAAAACTAAAACTGTTTTGTAATCATTAACATTTCAAAATAGGTAAGCGCACAGCGTTTTCACGGCCATTTTCCTATAGATTAGAATCAAAGTCTTTGGAAAGGAATCGTCGAGACATCTCTATACAATTTCTGCAATATTTGTTTGAATGGATTTGACTGACTTGACAGAGCTATGCGTCCTTTTAAATTTTTTTTTTAATTTTTGCTAAGCCTCAGCTCTTCTCAATCTCATCCAGCTTGTTCGTATACGACAAACTCTGTTGATTCAGTTCAGGCCTGTCCTGAGTCAGATAAATCTAACAACCTGCTTGTCTGCAGTTTCGCCGGGGTGATGCCACCAAACCTACGTCGTGTAATCGTGGTCACCGAGACCCTTTTACTGGAACAGCGTGTGAGGCTTTTTGTATTTTATTTTTATCAGTTTATTTACTGGTAAACTCAGTGCCACGTTTGCTATAGGCACGTGCCAGTGTACTTTAAGCAGACACTGGACAATCACCGTTTTCTGCAACGGAAAAAATCTTGAAATTATTACATGTTTCACTCACCGTGCAAGGTCTAGAATAGTCTGGTGACGTACAGCGCCCTCTAGATGCACGTGCAGCTCCACCTACACACACAAACATCGATTTAAGGGGATGGATTTTTTTTTTAAGTTGGCAGGCTTGGCAAAAGTTGGAATCCGCCGGGAGAAGCCGCACACTGAACAGATTTTTTAATCCGCCCGAAAGTAGTCTATGCGACAGTTGTTTGACCTGAAATTTCAAATCATCAGTGGGAAAACTGTCGGTACCTGACAGTCACAAACAAGTCAGTCAGTCAAAATACGCTTATATTCCATTACATGTAGCCATAGTATCATATTTTGGGATAGTATCATATTTTGAATGAAGTTACTTTTACGTTCTCATATGTCAAGTGAAGTATGGAAGGGCTGTGATACCCGGCCGGTACGTGAGGGAGTCAAACTAGTATTATCACCCATAGCGGCCTCTTTTTCTTTGATCTCTCCTGTGGAATAAGTGTCCGTATTGTACTAGTACTGGAGAAATCATGTGACACAGAGCACGACATCACATGACAATCAGGCATGGTTCCCCGCAAAACGGTTCTTTCTTTCAGACAGAAAGAACAGAGATACAGCCTTTTTGGAAAAAAAAAAACAAAAAAACAACCAACCCATCGTCATCGATGAGCAAGTACATGTATTACTACTCTTTGGGGGAGAACTCGCTCCCTATGTCAACACCATCGACGACAAACCATTTTGACTCGGCATATCGGTGTTTCCGACTCCACTGGTAAACTCGTTGTTCAAGTTTAAACAACAGTAGCCTGTACCTAGCAAGCACTCCTTACTCAAATTTCGGACAGTTTTAACCAACACTTATCAAAAGCCGTTCTCAAAAAGTTCATCGAAGCTGGCGTCTCACCGACATGAATGCTGTTTACTGATTTGGCCGACCGTGGCAAGCCGGAGGCAAATACCGCTGCTCAAGTTCGAGACGGCAGCAGACTTGTCCTACCACACCACAGACGTATAGATCTATACGTCGATGTACCACACGCTGCGCACTCAAATCAAAAGCAGTTTCAACGCTAGGAAACCCAAAACCTGTGACATAAAGCTGAACAGAATCGACTGAGTCGGTCGTCTGCTATCGGCGCTGAGAATGGCTGCGGATTCGTTGTCTAGATAGATCTCCGATTGAACAGAAGTTTCTTGAATCGTTTAAATCATTCATGCAGTTATAAAATGCAGCTGCGGGGGGGGGGGGGGGGGGGGGGGGAGGACACTTTAATCGGTGTGCATCTACTACAAATATTAGAATAAACACTCACAAAGCTTCATGTTTCGTCAGTGAAGAATCGCGACAGGAAGACCCCCGCTCGAACCCTAATCGAGCAAAGCGTGAACAGACTGAGCTGTGCTTGATCGGTTTCTCATTCACCTCGCAAATTTACATTTCCTTGAAAGCGTTAGCAAGTTTGTTTGTGTCTTTAGTCGAAGTTTAAAACTTGTGTTTTTGTTTGGATTTGAGTTCATGAGTGAATTAACACCGTCTTGCCAGCATAAAAAGGCGCACTTCAGTTATTCTGTCGGCGTCGTGCTCTGCCGACGTACAAACTCGTTCGTCTGCTATGTGCAGCCGCTGTCGACTGTCAGTTTTTACTAGGATAAACGTTCAAAATATACCATAAATTGGCACAAAAAATGATAAAGCATTTACATTGTGACCCCATCAAGCTGTGGCCGGTATACCGACTCGTACCAGTATTTTGATCCAAGACGCAATCAACCCTTCGCTAAAGCTCAGGGTTGATTTGCGTCTTGAATCAAAATACTCGTCGGTATACCACAGCTTGATGGGGAATAACTGCTAAATATCACCCACTGTCATGACAGACTGAGCCGTGACACGGCGCCGGACGTAGCCGGTCTGACCTGTTACGTCACGGTCATTGAAACTGACAGGTATACGCCGGGCTTGAAAACGAAGAAAGAAAGCCGTGAAAGAAAGTAAGTAATGCAGATGTGTAGATAATCCGTGTGCTGACCCAGTTTTGCGCCATGCTGCCCCAGCCAACACTTCAGTGCACCGAGCCACACGGCCATCCTTTTGTACGTTCAGTCGTCTTCCATTGAATCAGTTCAGTTGCCGGGCTGGCTTCTCAGAAATCATCATGTGGAAAATCGGGCATGAACTGATGTAAGTTGTAGGGCTTGGGCACACTGACAAACTGTTCAAGTTACTAGTCTAGCGCTGGTACAAGATGCCATGAACACAGTCAGTTGTCACCAAAGACCTTAGAAAAGTAACTTACACTGAGCGGTGTAATCCGGGGCAGTGATGTCGACTAAGCCCAGCGGCTTGCGCTGGGCACTGAGTGCAAGTGGGCCGGCGTCGGAAAAGTGCGGCATGGCGTTCTACTGAGCAGAAAACTTCGTCTGACATCCACCGCAAAGAATATTGTTAGAAGTTTCTGTGTTAAATGTAGGCAGAGCCGGAAATCAAACTGATGATGGTGGTGTGCAGAAACAGCCTGTTTCGCTCTTTCTGCTCGGCAACAAGAGCTTTTCAATAGTGTGTCAGTGTCAGTGCCGGGCCGGCCGGGTCACTGAGTCGACACTGAGTCTAGTCTCAGCATGAACCCTAAATAGACACACGTCCGTGGTCTCAGTCAGTGTATCACACACCAGCATCTCTTTCGGCACTCAGTGACGGCCGGGTACTCATTGAATGCCTGAATTCAAGCTTTTCAGTAAACCAGCCGATTTACGTTTCCTGCTACTGAACTATGATACCCGTTAGTTACGTTTAGGGCTTAATGCCGCGCAAGCAACAAAGGCTAATTCGCGGCTCATGAAAGTCCCTTCCTGCCAGGTCCTATAAAACATAAAAATTCCCGCATAAGATGTAAATAAATATGAAAAATCTATCGGGTCTAAATGAGACTTCTTTGTGGACTTTAAAATTTAACATAGGTGGTCAGTGAAAGACTGAATACTGATTTGAAGTCTATAATTTATAGAACAGGTTGACCTCTTTCACTGATATTCGCTGTGCCGCCGGTACTGTGACTAACTTGAAACTTATCAGTCAAGTTGTCGCCAGCCTCAGTGCTGGAAGTCACAACTAAACAAACAGCATGCGGCCGTCCAACAGTCCGGCAGTGACTGCCGCGTGCAGCTGTATTCAGTTTCAGTGCCACACAAGCGATGCCGCGGCCCCGCCTCCGGCCGGACACGAGGACTCGTATCAGTGATAGATCTGACCCAGAGGAGACCATTAACTGAATTACTGCGAGTAACCGCCTGCTCTTGTAACTGAATTTGTAGCCTGACTGACGTACTAGTGACCGAGCCCGGCCGGCACGGTGCACGCGGCATGTGCATACAAAAGGCGGGAAACTACATCATTCCTCGTACTCGGCCCGGGAGCCTTTCAAGTTCTCTCGGCCATCTATTCTAGTGTAAGTACTTGCGGTGTGCAAGGCCACTTACCTTGACGGGGAACTCTCTAGAAACATCGCAGTATGCCATTTTGTCGATTTCGAAAGCGTGGAAGACCAGGGACGGAGTCGATTGACGGCAGCGTTGCAAAGGAGCGGGCTTTATAATGTGGGCCTGCTTACACTGACTCGACACATCAGACGGTCGCTTTCTGGGGAAAGATCCGAAAGCGGGTGTCGACCTTGAACTTTGTCACTTTTTACTGGCGGATCCCTGTCAAGTGAGGTTTCGTTTGCCATACTGACATGATATGTGTCCGGGCATTTGTCGCTCGCGCAAGATCCATGCGGTATGGCTTATCATCAGTCTACAGGGCAGTTTGACCTATCTATGCTCACTTGAGCTGGCAGTTTCCTATTTTTAGCTTCGGTATTTCCAGTTAGTGACTCAGTGACTCGACCAAAGACTATACACGCTGCGTGTATAGTCTTTGACTCGACTCAGTGAATGCTACCGGTGTAGCACTCTTGTCTGAAGTTTTCACCGACTTTAGTTTGTCGCGTTGAAGGCGACTTCAAATTAGATAAATTCAAACCAAATTCCGACCAAACCCCGTAAATTACAAACTGATTTACTCTGCTCAGTAGTGCTCTACTCAGTGACCCCGCGACTCGAGTCAACGACAGTAACAGGACTGACAGAAACTGACATGAAACTGAGGCGGCACTGATTCGCGGAAACTACTGAAGCTACTCAGTGAAGCGCGCATGGTCAGTATATCGTCAGCCGGTTCTAGTGGTCACTGACAGCCTGCGGCGCCTGCGTGGCGCAGATAAATTCCATTTCACTTTGTGTTACGGTAATTTACCGGCTGATCAGTGTGGAGTGATCCACTCAGTGATGAGCACACACACACACACACACACACACACACACGAGTGACACACTGCAGTGCCGCTCTCACAAACACACTGACGGACACCGTCATACACAGAGTACACCGGCACTGTATCATTTGTAATTGCACTATAAAATGCCGGAGCGGCGGCCGGTCAGCTAAACAGAGATACTGTGAAGAGAAGCCGGCTGTGCCGCTCGGGACTGAACCACCAGAATGCCTGTCACCGGCGTGTAGCAGAACTACGCAAGTTCTACGTCAACCGACACGCTGATCATCCAGGTGTCAGCTGACAGATAGCGAGTCATGAAACACAAGTGCTATATGATTCGCTCAGTGACGGCCCGCAGCTTCATATCAGGGTGCGGGAAAACCTTGTATTACCTCAGTCAGTCAACACTTGAACTGAAGTGAAAAAAAGAAAGGAATTTCTTGATCTGTCATTGACTCGATCAGGGATGACTCGACTGCTCAGTCTCTAGACTCTTAATCTAAAACCCCCGACTGGAGAGGAGAGGATGCAGTCAAACAGTGGTAAATGCCACAAACAGAATAAAAAGGTTACCTCCCGATTCAGAGGGAGACATTGTCAAAAGGTGACCTAATCACGCAACTGATGGACTAGGTCACACAACAGAAGCAACATTCCAGGGACCAACCACATGCCTAGATTGGTCCGACCTCCACTTCTGGTGCATAAAACAGCACACCAACCCGTGCATACCCATCTATTCACAGTGGCGATACTACGTCACAACATTGCCGGTGTGCCGGTGCGAGCAAAAATACCGATAGTTGGCCCCCAAATGGACAAATTACTCCACGAAAGGGACAGGGTTGTGAGTTTGAATGAATGAGCGTTCCTTTCGAGGAAACTCATGAGTGTTATGAACCAAACGGCGTGTGCATATCGCCTACAGTCGCCACAAACTCGACCGGAAACGGCCGTTGCTCAGTACAGAATTTGAAAATGACGACACAAATCCATGCCAAACGCCTCAGCTAGCCAACAGCGAACCTAAACTTCTATTGCAGAAGAGAACCTGTGTCCGTTACTTACAAATCAAGCCGCACTGGCATGCCTGTGAAGGCTTGTTTTGTCTCAGGCTTCCTTTCTTTCCCTGCCCTCGGCACACAAAGTGGTGCTGACTGCTGTGTGGACAGTTTGTGTGGTCGGTGGCGATTTTGTGAGCACAGCGTGTGCACTGAACGATCCACAAAACAAGTCCATATCGAAGAAAGGACGAAATATTCACGACGTAGTATTGAAGACCTAACAAAAAAAACAACAAAAAAAAAAAAATCCGCAGATGAAACATGTCGCACATGATTTACAAACACATACTGAAAGTAACCAGCTAGTGTCATTTCTAAACACAAAACTTTATTTTTCAAAGCCGTCTGCTTTAAAAAAAAAAAAAAAACAAAAAAAAACTATGTGCAATGTAATCACACCAGTACCAAAAAAAAAATTGATCTTGATAAACTGAAAGTAACAAGCACAAGCGTTTTATCTTCCCACCAAAACGGAACATAAATCATTTCAAAATCTGGCATTTTTGCGAAAAGCTTTCTGCTTTTGAAACTATGTGCGATGCAGTCACAATGCAGTGCACACACACACACACACACACACACACACACACAGAGGAAGGACAGAGCGGCTAAATTCGGGAGGTTTTAAAGAGAAAGAGACAGGCGAATGGGCTGGTGAGGGATAGACAGGAAGGAAAATTCCTCAGTTGCCAATGAAGACAACATGCCTGGGATGCAGTTGGAGAACAGACCGCTCCAACACGGAACCTCCCCGCCGTGAAGCGGTTTGGGAAAACAACGCACCAGAGAGGGGTGCGTTGTGAAGGTCTTCAACATGACAGGTGTTCAGCAGCACCAGCAGAGCACTGCGAACAAAGCCCGCCAGGGTGAAGACCAGGTGGGGGGAATCCAGTGAAGTCGGCCTTCAGAAACGACCCTCAGATGGAAAAAGAAACGGTTATGACTGCGAAGTGGTTACAAGTTAAGCACATAAAAGGGACAGAAACCACTTAACTGTCACAAAGGAAAGTTTCCTTTAGTTAACTTTCCGGCCCCATGGGCTCGCCTTCACGCAGCGGGGCTGATTTCGCCAAGCTTGCCCACCCCATTTGCTCTTTCTTTACTCTTATTTCTGCCTCCATCGGTCCATTCACCTGTCTTTTGCTCTCTTAAAATCTCCTCCGGGGGGGGAGGTCAGTAAGCGGGTGTCTGCTGACCCTTGGTCCAGTGAGACTTCTGAGGGTCGTTTCTGAAGGCCGACTTCACTGGATTCCCCCCACCTGGTCTTCAGCCTGGCGGGCTTTGTTCGCAGCGCCCTGCTGGTGCTGCTGAACACCTGTCATGTTGAAGACCTCCACAACGCACCCCTCTCTGGTGCGTTGTTTTCCCAAACCGCCTCACGGCGGGGAGGTTCCGTGTTGGAGCGGTCTGTTCTCCAACTGCCTCCCAGGCATGTTGTCTTCATTGGCATATAAGGAATCTTCCTTCCTACCTCTCTGTCTATCCCTCACCAGCCCATTCACCTGTATCTTTCTCTTTAAAACCTCCCGAATTTAGCCGCTCTGTCCTTCCTCTCTTCTCTCAGTTGATTTCTCATTTCGGCCCTTTCATCTATATTTTCTTCTTTCATCTTCTTTTTAACCCCTCACTCACGTCTGCACTACCAGTGGTTAGGAATAAGTGATGTTGGGCATATGCTGCGAACTGGTTTATTGCGCCTAGGAGATGATAAGTTGCAATATTTGCTGTATATGCGCTTAGTATTTATCTTTGCTTTACCTAGTTGTAATTGTCATTTGTTTTCTACGCTCTTTTGTAACCGGGAGTTCGAGAAATTAGCATGAAGGTGCAGCGTCTCCTGCATGTCCTAGGTCTATATTGCCTCGTAGACCAGTTTGCATCCTTTGTCCAGCGTTACATTTTTGTTTTTGTTTTTTCATGTAGTGCAGGCACACTCAGCTGCGAATTAGTCTGTGGCTTGCGCGGCTTTAAGCCCTAAAAACTCACTCACTCACCCAGTTAACTTTTCTTTCTGAAAGTTAAGTGGTTTCTGACCCACAGATGTCTCACTCGATCAAGGTTCAGCAGACGCCCGCTTACTGACCTCCCCCCCGGAGGAGATTTTAAGAGAGCAAAAGACAGGTGAATGGGCCGATGGAGGCAGAAATAAGAGTAAAGAAAGAGCAAAAGGGGTGGGCAAGCTCAGCGAAATCAGCCCCGCCACGTGAAGGCGAGCCCATGGGGCCGGCACCAAACGAGGCATGATGATAGACAACAATGAGACCTATGCAGACATGCCTTTTTGAATGACCTTGACTCAAGTTCCACAGACCGAGACGTCACAGTCAGAATCGGCAAGGCAAGAGCAGCAATGGTCATGCTGAAGAACATCTGGGCATCCAAAGTTGTCAGCATAAGAATCAAACTTTGCATCTTTAACTCCAACGTGAAGTCAGTTCTGCTCTACGGATGCGAAACATGGAAGACAACGAAGACGATGCAGCAGACACCTGTCTGAGGCGCATCTTCAACATCCGATGGCCAGAGAAGATCCGGAACGAAGAGCTGTGGGAGCGAGCAGGGCAGGAACCATCGGCCAAGCAGATCCTGCGGAGGAAGTGGGGCTGGATTGGACACACCCTCAGGAAGCCAGCATCCAGCACCACACGCCAAGCCCTGACATGGAACCCACAGGGGAAAAGGAAGAGAGGCCGGCATCGCAACAGCTGGAGGCGGGACACTGAGGCAGAGTTATATAAGCAGGGGACCAACTGGACTGGAGTGTCAAGAATAGCCCAGAACAGAGTGCGATGGCGAAGGGTTGTCGATGGCCTATGCTCCACGTGGAGCCAGGGGCCTAAGTAAGTAAGTAAGTGACTCAAGTTCAAGTCATTAAAGCTGTTGTGAATTTTAACATTAGCATTTTCGCAGGAACTACAAATACTAGAGGCATCAAACTTGGCATAATGATAGACATTGATGAGATATTTACTAACAGATCTCATTTGAATGACTTTGACCCAAGGTCAAGGCCCATACAAATTGTTTTGGGGAAAATTGTAATATTGTCAGGAACTAAGAGCATCAGAGACACCTTACTTGGCATTGATATACAGTGATAGGAGCTTTACAAACATAATGTTTTGAATGAACTTGACCCACAACACAAGTGAGCCATGGAGATTTCTGCCTCTGTACTTGCAAAAAGCTTTCTGCTTTTGAAACTATGTGCAATGCAATCATAACAGTACCAAAAAATGATTTATTTCCATTTTTGGTGGGAAGATAAACGCTTGTGCTTGTTACTTTCAATCCGTCATGATGAAGTTTCAAGTTTTGTACTGTTATGATTGCATTGCACATTCAAGTTTCAAAAGCAGAAGGCTTTCAAAAATAAAGTTTTGTGTTCAGAAATGGCATTAGCTGGTTCCTTTCAGTATGTGTTCGTAAATCGTATTAATTTTTCATCAGTCACCGCGGATTTTTTTATTTTTATTTTTTATAGGTCTACACCACTACGTTGTGAACATTTCGGCGCCCACGTGTCTTAAGAAGGCTTCATTCCGATGGGAAACAGAGAACTGACGTAAAAGTTTAACTCCGTGGAGCACGACCTTGTCATAATAATGCAAGCTCTGTGTGCGGAGGGGAGTAATTTAGTTATAAATATTTTAAAAAAATCTGCTTCCAAATTAAACTGTGCACGTGTTTTCAGGACATGCAGTTATTTTGTCCTGCTGGAAGCAGAGATAATATCTAGTGAGGATCGAGAAATCGGGTGGTTGGTAAGTGTTTACTTGAAATATACAGCAAATAGCTGTATAACCCAATGCCAAACTTTAATACCGAATTTACTGATGTGTAAAAAATGTCCTTTCTTCGATATGGACTTGTTTTGTGGATCGTTCAGTGCACACGCTGTGCTCACAAAATCGCCACCGACCACACAAACTGTCCACACAGCAGTCAGCACCACTTTGTGTGCCGAGGGCAGGGAAAGAAAGGAAGCCTGAGACAAAACAAGCCTTCACAGGCATGCCAGTGCGGCTTGATTTGTAAGTAACGGACACAGGTTCTCTTCTGCAATAGAAGTTTAGGTTCGCTGTTGGCTAGCTGAGGCGTTTGGCATGGATTTGTGTCGTCATTTTCAAATTCTGTTCTGAGCAACGGCCGTTTCCGGTCGAGTTTGTGGCGACTGTAGGCGATATGCACACGCCGTTTGGTTCATAACACTCATGAGTTTCCTCGAAAGGAACGCTCATTCATTCAAACTCACAACCCTGTCCCTTTCGTGGAGTAATTTGTCCATTTGGGGGCCAACTATCGGTATTTTTGCTCGCACCGGCACACAATGTTGTGACGTAGTATCGCCACTGTGCTATTGGGAAACCAGCCATATATGAACAAACCTATGTGTTTATGTTCAGATACTGACAACCCCCATCAGAACTAAACATGCACACAGCCCAGAGTGAGTTCTGAAACCCCGACTGGAGAAGACATCCTCTCTTCTCAACACTGAAACAGAATAAAACAGTTACCTCCCGATTCACAGGGAGACGTCAAAAAGTGACCTAATCATGCAATGCATGGACTAGGTCACACAACCGACGAGCATTCCAGGGAACAACCACACGCCTCGCTTAGGGCGACCCCCCTCCCCAACTTCAAGTTATGGCACATAAAACAGCACACAGATGCACACCCATCTGGGCCGCGTTTCTTACGCAAATGCGCTCGCGGGCGCTTGCGGAGGTCGCTTTGCCTCGTTGGGAAACGGCCAATTAGAACCAAGGCGCTTTCAAAATGGCGGCGGAATCACGAACACGGTTGTTGGCAAGGCTGAAAAGGAAGAAGAAAACTCTAGTGCTCGCAGCTATCAGTCATCTTTTGAGCGCAGAAGACGACGTTTTTGATGAGGAGCAATAATTACTGGCTTGGAGCATGATATACCGCTAGTATGCATGTTCTGCTCGATGCAAAACGGAGACGTAAGGCACCATTATGTACTCACTTTGACTACTCCTTCCCCACAAACACGCACAACATATCCCTGAATGACTGACTGGCGACCACGGCCCGGTGCAATTAGCTCAAATTATTTTCGAATACTATTCTGCACAATTACAAGTTGGGACAGAAGGTCTCCATCCACCCGCAAATTCATTTTATGCCATTTCTTAGTTCCACTTCAACGAGGCGGCCTTCGGCGGGCGCCGCCATCTTTGTTTACATAGAAACTGACCACGTGACCTTTTGCTCGCGGCGAACTTGCTTCAGACTCCGCACGCGAGCGCTTTTTCTGCACGCCGCGGGCAAGATGCATGTAAACGGTTTCATAGGAAAGCGCCCCAGAAACGTTTCGAAACGCCCGCCTTAAGAAACGCGGCCCTGGTCCTGCTACCTGAGTGCTGACTGGATGGACGTGACGTCACACCTGCTCCTTCTGCCGTAAGAACTGGTGGCCACTGGAGAGAGATCACTAATTAAAAAAATAAAAATAAAAAAGGGAAAGAGAAAGAGAACTAATTGTGAATGAGCAAGGGAAATCCTGGCTCACCCACAATTTCAAGCAATGTTTCAGCGATCTATTTGTAGGTTTAAAGATGCAGCTACAAAAAAATCCAAATAAATAAAAACAATGCCCCCCCCCCCCCCTCATGTCTGCGCAAAAACCTCCCACGATTACCGACCCACTAGAAATGCTACCTACACACTACCCACCTAATCACCATATTCCCCATAACAACGACAACAAATTGATCAAAACACTTTGGATTCAGAGTGAAGTTGAAATTATTTGAAATTTCAAAACTGACCAGGTTCCTCAGATAAGGATGCATACGGCTACAAGAACCCACTTCCCATGTATCTGCTCTGAGTGAGTGGGTGGGTGGAAGGGAGAGAGAGCGCAGCATGTGTTGGTGAGAGGGATTTTGTATTTTTTGTTTTCTAGTTGTTTTCATTTTGTTTTCTTCTTATGTTTGTCTCTTATGGGGAACATGGTAGCTTTGCTCCAAACAAAATATTCAAGTATGCGACTGACTGTCCTACCAAATGTGGAAATTCAGGAATTTGCATTTCGGAGTGAGGATTTTGTACTTCACATTTACTTCTGATCAGATCCCCCGCCCCCTCCCACCTGTAACATACAATCATTGGCCATAGACAAGATTACAATGAATGAACTATGAGGAATTCCTCTGGACAACTATTCTTAGAGTGTTAGGGAATGAGTTTATCAGTACAAGTTAGTGATTTTAATCAAATCAGAATAACTGCAGTATGTATATCTCTAGATAAATTAGTACTACAGTAGGAGTACGTTAGTTTGTTATTTGTGGCTTAACGCTAAACAAGCAAACTGTAGTACATATATACGCAGCCATATCATGTATTTAGAAAAGCAAAATAAACATGGTGAAAAGCATAACTCAACAGGACGAAAACACAGAAAAAAACTACTGCAGGAAATCGTTGAGTTGTTAATATTTTTGTTGTTGTTGTTTGTCCTTTCAAGCAGAAATGCTGCATGTTTGTTAGCTGTGACAAAAAAACCCACAACAAAAACAAATTTTAAAAACCTCTCACACAAAAAAACAGGCTAAATGACAAGGAAAGCATTTTAGAATTATTATTTTGAAATATATACAGCTTCTGAAATATGACTTCAAAAACAAACTTGGAAATCAAATTTTAAAATACAATTTTTAAAATGTCTGAAATACATATTTTGAAATACAAATTGTGAAACACAAACATGCAAAACAACTGTTAGAAAAGCAGAAACAAACCACACATATAAAAATTTTCAACAGCCAGAAACTGCTGAAAAACTCCCTACAAAAATTGTGATCTTGCCATGCTCTATGACCAATGATAATTACCAGGACGCAGGAGGGAAGTTGGGGCATGGGCTCTCCCCCAGCGGGGCAGCACACGCACGCAAGCCAGGATAAGCCAGGGTGTGCCGTCCCATGGTCTCTCCCAGCACAGCACCTCACTGCTCAAGGGAGGCCGCCACTGGCCAGATCTCCCTGCCGCCCCCGGTCATCCGACTCATCCCCCTCTCCCTTCCTTCCCGCTCCTCTGCCTTGCCCAGCATCCACACTCTGGGTCAATCCTGGTGGCCCACCTTTCTCATTGTCCCGCAACCAGTGGAACCATGCCCCACCAGTGGAAGGAATCAGTACTGCAGTTGTGCCACACTGACTTGACAGTGACAGATACCCTCGTCCCCCAGAAAGGGGACTTTTGGGTTGTGCACCCCTTTCCAGGGTTCCAGCATTTCTTTCATCCAGTATGTGTGTGCTTGACAGCCTAATTGTACATGTAGCACCAGGCAACTCACAAAGGCAGGCTGCAGTTTACAGCATGACTTCATGAACATCATACACCAGGCGTGCATGAGACAGTGAGTTCAAGACCAGCATCATACACTTTTACTGCACTTACCAGTCCCGGGAATCTTTTGTAGGCTTTGGGAGCCCACCCCCACCCCCATTTGCTGAGGGGGCACCTATATATATATATAAAAAGGTGGCTCCTAAAAGAATATGTGTGGACTATAATTGTTATGGGAAAAAAGAGGTGGCTCCTAAATGATCCTAAATCACAAAAATATGGGTGGCTAATACACGATATACCCGCATGGAACAATGGAAATGTATCAAGCATGTTTATCCTCAAAGTGCTAACTGTGAACAATACTATCTCAAACATGTGGGAACCTCAAAATTCCAAGCCACTTGAATGTGTTTGGTGTGGTGAACAAATTGTGGGAGTGAAGAAGGTGGTGCAAAGACTCAGCAGGACTTACAAACTGTTAGAACTGTTTCCAAACCATGCAATGCTGTTCAGCAACAACTGACTATCATACAGCATGCATCAATGAGAAAGCTTGAAGGTTGGAGCTTGAAAGTTTGAAAAGATGAGTGAGACAATCCTTTGTCCTTGAAGGAACATGCACAATATGTGATCCAAGTGTTGTACATCAGGTCAGAGTCATTACAATTCTGCCTCACTGTCTGGATGCATGATTCTAAGAGATCTATCCTTTACTCGCCTTGAACGTGCGTCCAGGACTTTGAGAACAAAATGGGTGAATATTCATGACTTTAAGCTGCAGAAGCAACAAAATCTATTTTGCAGCTGCTACTAAGTTCAGAATGACAAAGGGTGTGTGTGTGTGTGTGTGTGTGTGTGTGTGTGTGTGTGTGTGTGTGTGTGTGTGTGTGTCCTTCCTTCCTTCCTCATCAAATATCCTGAATGTCCTACAAACTCCTATTCTTCCTATTCAAAACTTGCAGTGCACTAAGTAATCCCCCCCACCGATTATCCTACAAACTCTTATTCTTTGTCAAAACTTGCAGTAGGCTTAAGTTTATACCCCCCCCCCCCTCCCCTCCCTGGTCAGTTTCTTCCCATATTTTCAAATCTAAATGCCTCAGACCTCATTTCCCTTGTCCCTATTCAACTTCCTAAAAGTTTTTCCTCTGTGTGTGTGGCACCTCTTTCAGATCACCACAGGCTAAAACCTAGGGCAACAGTATTGAGCATTTTTGTTGTTGTTTATGTTGTTTGTTTTTTTTTAGCCTGAACTCACTGCAATAGTCCTCCAGTAGTGTTCCTCCCCGGTTATGAGTGGAACCCACGGAGGTCGCAGAGCTCATAGATATGGTCACAGGCGGAAATTTAAGGCAACAGTTTTCAGGGTTATTTTTTTAATTGCACCTGAAGTCCATGCGATGGTCCTCCAGTAGTGTTCCTCCCCGGTTATGAGTGGAACCCACGGAGGTCGCAGAGCTTATAGATATGGTCACAGGCGGAAATTTAAGGCAACAGTTTTCGGGGTTATTTTTTTTAATTGCACCTGAAGTCCATGCGATGGTCCTCCAGTAGTGTTCCTCCCCGGTTATGAGTGGAACCCACGGAGGTCGCATAACCCATAGATATGGTCACAGGCTGAAATTTTAGGCAACAGTTTTCGGGGTTATTTTATTTTAATTGCACCTGAAGTCCATGCGATGGTCCTCCAGTAGTGTTCCTCCCCGGTTATGAGTGGAACCCACGGAGGTCGCATAACCCATAGATATGGTCACAGGCTAAAAGTTTAGTTAAGTTTTCGGGGTTATTTTTTTAATTGCACATGAAGTCCATGCGATGGTCCTCCAGTAGTGTTCCTCCCCGGTTATGAGTGGAACCCACGGAGGTCGCAGAGCCCACAGATATGGTCACAGGCTGAAATGTTAGGCAACAGTTTTCGGGGTTATTTTTTTAATTGCACCTGAAGTCCATGCGATGGTCCTCCAGTAGTGTTCCTCCCCGGTTATGAGTGGAACCCACGGAGGTCACAGAACTCATAGATATGGTCACAGGCGGAAATTTAAGGCAACAGTTTTCGGGGTTATTTTTTAATTGCACCTGAAGTCCATGCGATGGTCCTCCAGTAGTGTTCCTCCCTGGTTATGAGTGGAACCCACGGAGGTCGCATAACCCATAGATATGGTCACAGGCTGAAATTTTAGGCAACAGTTTTCGGGGTTATTTAAAAAAAAAATTGCACATGAAGTTAATGCGATGGTCCTCCAGTAGTGTTCCTCCCCGGTTATGAGTGGAACCCACGGAGGTCGCATAACCCATAGATATGGTCACAGGCTGAAAGTTTAGGCAAGTTTTCGGGGTTATTTTTTTAATTGCACATGAAGTCCATGCGATGGTCCTCCAGTAGTGTTCCTCCCCGGTTATGAGTGGAACCCACGGAGGTCGCAGAGCCCACAGATATGGTCACAGGCTGAAATTTTAGGCAACAGTTTTCGGGGTTATTTTTTTAATTGCACCTGAAGTCCATGCGATGGTCCTCCAGTAGTGTTCCTCCCCGGTTATGAGTGGAACCCACGGAGATCGCAGAACTCACAGATATGGTCACAGGCTGAAATTTTAGGCAACAGTTTCGGGGGTGGGGGGTGGGGGGGGGTAACTGCTCCTGAAGTCCATGGGATGGTCCTCCAGTATTGTTCCTCCCCGTTTATGAGTGGAACCAACAGAGGTTGCAGAACCCATACAGGCTGAAATTTTAGGCAGCAGTTTCTCAGATTATTGTTTTAATTGCTCCTGAAGTGGATGCGATGGTCCTCCAGTAGTATTCCTCCCCAGTCATGAGTGGAATGTACGGAGGTCACAGAAGCCAGAACAATTTCTGTATGCCCATTTATTTTTCTTTTGTTCTCTGTATGCCCATTTATTTTTCTTTTGTTCTCTGTATGCCCATTTTTTGTAAATGCCAGCATTGTATTTGCACACACAGTTTGTAAGTTTTCTGTAAATTGTATACATCTACTAATAACGGTCCATTCTGAGGTCAGGTATGAGGACACTGAAAAACAGGCTCTGATATGAAGTCATTTTTCTTTAAATTTTGCAAATTCTTAATTTTTAAGGCAGGAAGGTTGGACATTGGTTTTAGTTGTTGATGGGGATCTGTCTAGGTTTGTGTATTGGTATGTGTGTATGTGTAAGTCTGTTGAGAGTGAGTGGGTGGGTTTTTCGGGCTTGAAGCTAAGCAAGACAAGTGAAACTAAACTAGCCACAGATGGCAACAGAAATGAACATTTCATATGTTCTAAAAATCTTAGACTGTGGATAACATCAAAGTGGAAAATAGGGTCTAAATAGCCTAATGTCCTGCTGGCAGCAGATGACCATTGCATGGCAAGTTGACAAAGGGAAGGTTTTTTTCCTTTCCAGGGGTTTGGTTGACGTGGGGTTGTTGTGGTGGGGGAGGAGGGTGTAACGACCTAGAGACAGGCTGACAGCACAAACAGACACAACTGACATCATCAAATTTTACAGATGGTATCACAGAAGTGATGGAATTGTATATGTATGCTGTACAAGTGAAAAGCAATACAGAGGCTCTCCCAGAACAAGGACGTTTTGTTATGGCTGTAATAAAGTCATACACCAGATACAATATGCTAAAAAAAACAACAACAAAAAAACCCCAAAAACCTGAAAAAGGGGAGTGTGGGTGTTTGGGGTTTAACGTCCTTTTCCACCACATACGGGTGATATCAAAGACGGGGCAATGATGAAAAAGCCAGCACAAATATATGGCCTCAGCCGAGATACGAATTCACGACCCGAGCATAAGAAGTCCAACGCTCTACCATTCGGCCACCCTGGCTCCCCTGAAAAAGGGGAAGCTGAGCTTAAGGGTTCTGTATAGTCATGTTCAGTAATCTGAGACTGGTGCAGCTAAAGGAAGTCCTCAGCAGGAGATACGTAATTAAACTGGTGCAATGAAGAGACTGTCACAAAGAAAGAGGAATTCTGTGAACAGAAACAGGAACTGAAGAAAGCTTTTGTTGTAGTTGTAGTTTTCTGATAACCTTCAATGAATGAAACTACCTCCTTATAGCAACCGACTAGAGGAGTTAAGAAGAAAGCGGTGTTTGCATAGATATGCAGGTGCTTTGGAAGGAGCTGTGTGTGTGAGTGTGAGTGTGAAAGAGAAAGAGAGAGAGAGTGGCCCCCACTTAAAGAGAGAAACAGAGAGAGTCCCCCCCCCCCATGTGATGGGGGGGGGGGGGGAGAGTGCGTGTGTGTGTGTGAAAGAGAGAGAGAGAGAGAGAGAGTGCGTGTGTGTGTGAAAGAGAGAGAGAGAGAGAGAGTGCGTGTGTGTGTGAAAGAGAGAAAGAGAGAGAGATGACGCACAGGGAACAGCTTTTGGGTCATACCAATCAAGGAGTGCACCTGTAGTTTCTTGCTGAACATCAAATGACAAAAAAGGGACAGATCAGATTGAGCTAGCTGGCAACAAGTGACCATAGCAAGAAGTCAACAGAACAGGGTGATATTTAATTTGGATCAGGGTGTTGTTGTTTTTGTTTTGTTTTTTTCTTGTGGTAGGAGATAATCTAGGTCCACTGAATGGGCAAGTATGAGAGTGAGTTTTGAGGTGTGATTTTGATCACACTAATGACACTGACTGTCTCACGTCAAATGTTCAGGAATGCTTACAGCCACATCTTGAACAGCTCCATGCTACCCTCTAAAACTGTTTTACGCTACCTTTAAAACTACTCTACGCCACCTCTAGAACTACTCTATACAACCTCTAGAAGTGTTCTTTACTACCTCTACACCTCTATGTCATGGACCTCAACACTAAATCAACACCAGAAAACCTAATCACAGTCTCAAAAAAAATCTTATCACTGACTGGCAGTATATCTTGCCTATGGTTAATGTTTACACTTCACCACCCCCCTCCCCCCCCCCCCCAAGTTTACACAGCTCCCCAACAAAACTCAGATAAATGTACAATTCCCCCCCCCCCCCCCTTCCACTGAATCATACACATGCACACAGACAGAAAGAGACAGACAAATGCAAGACCATTTGCATTTTTTCCTTCCTTTTTTCCCCTTTTTTTTCGCAAATGACACACACACACACACACACACACACACACACACACACACACACACAAACACCAACAACAACAACCACAAAAAAAACTTTAAAAAATAACACAATTGAAAGAAAAAAAGAAGAAAAAACACCGTGTCCCGTCTTCACTCTTAGGGGCTGACCGAGTGTTAGCGCCCAAGAGTCTCCCAAGCGAACACAAGTTTTCCTAGTGTAAAAGTAATGATGCTGGTAATGAAATCACCGCTCATGTGCATTCTGGTTGTCTGATACACAACCAGACTGCGTCACACACACACACACATACATTCAGAAAGAAATGCTAGAGCCTGAAAAGAAGTGCAGCCCAAAAGCCCCTTTCTGGGAGAAAAGGGAATCTGTCACTGCCGCCAGACAGCACAACCACAATACTGAAACCTTCCACTAATGGGACATGCCTCCACGGTTACAAGACATGAGGAAGAATGGACCTACCAGAATCGCCCAGGTGTGGTGCTGGGGGGGGGGGGGGGGGGGCAGAGGATCCCGGGGGGTCTGCCTTGGGTCGGACAGGGAGACAGACCAGCGAACGGCCTACCCTGGTACAGCCAGGTGGAGTGCTGGGAGCGACCATGGGATGGCGCATCCTGGCACACCCCAATGTGATTGTGTGTGCTGCCCCACTGGGGGTTAGCCCACGCCGCTACCCACCTCTTAAACAAACAAACAAACAAACAAACAAACAAACCACATGTAACAACTGGAAAAAATATACATATAAAAAGCTGCATCTTTAAACTTACAACCAGATAAGTGTACAGTTGATTCAGACATACAGGTCACCTTCAGTATAACATGGTTCCTAGGGTCCTAGTACTAAACCTGCTGATAAAGGATGCATTAATAAGCTGACAAAAGAGAGGACTTACATCAGCATAAGTGTTTAAACATGTAACCCACTTACTTTCGCTTGTAGGGTACCAGTTAAAACTCAGGTGTTGATATAAATCATATCCTCCATCAGCAAATTCAGAATCAGTTGTAGTTGTTATGTGCCTCTTTAATGGAGGGGTCATAGAGAGTTGGTGTCTCAATGCTCATGTCAAGGGTTCGATTCGCTGCTAGGAGCTAAAACTTTGTACAAGTACATGTGCAGGCTTTTTACTCATTGCTCTGCTATTTTTCTGGTGGAAACAGATGTTAAACCCACCAACAAACAACTAATCCAAGAGCTTTTTTTGTCATTTTTGAGACACACAAGTCATCCATATAAGGCTGACTCCACTCTCAAGAAATTCCATGATGCTGGTTCAAAGGATAATTTAAGGTTTACAGTGACTGTGTAATGTAAAGAAAATGTCGGTCTATGCAGAATTTTCCTTCACAACAGATGAGTGCAGCACCAAAGAAAAGTAAAAGGCCAAAATGTAAAGCAATTTTTGCCTGACTGCCAAATGTGTAATGGCCTAAATGCAAATTTGAAATATACTAAATGATGAGGAAAAATCCATTTTAAATCCATTTTAAAAAGTCCAAAAACTGAAAAATAAAACATGCAAAAGAATCTTCCAAAAGACTGACACATTTTTTTACATTTTGTGAATTAAAACAATGTCCTTACAAAACAAAACAAAAGACAGGCAGTTTCCACAACACTGACATAATTACTGGTGCTGCACTGCCCACAGACCCCATGTGAAACATGATATCAGGGGCCCTACTGGGGAGGGGAAGGGGAAATAGCAACAACTACATTGACTGAAAAGGTAAATGGGCTACAATTCAAAGAAGCCAGGAGGAAGGAGAGGGTGGGGTGGGGAAGGACTGGGAGGGGTAGGGGAATGGGATGGGAGGTGGAGGGGCAGGAAGGGTCGCTGGCATCTGATGGATCTGTAGTACATTAAATAGAAAACGGCACTGTACTTATTTGGTATCCAATATGCATACATCACAAAGCAACTTCATTATACATGTGCAAATAGCAAAAGTGCAGCATTTAACTCTTTGATGACGAAGCACAATTTCTAACACGCGATTTCCTATAGGAAATCGCGTGTTAGAAATTGTGCTTCGTCGTCAAAGAGTTAACCTAGGGTCATACATCTTAGGCTGATGTGAAATAACACAGTACAAAATTTGACAAAGTGTGCAAGAAACAGTGATGATAAATATCAAACTCACACAGTCCAGCATCAGTATCAGCTGTAATCCAGCAGTATGGACTGCGGCAATGTCCAGGGGTACTCCAGTGGCATGGCCGATGTCCAGGGATACTCCAGTGGTGTGGCCGATGTTTAGGAATATTCCAGTGGTGCAGCCGACTATGACGTCCGGGGACACTCCAGTGGTGTGGCCTGGCCCATCTCTGACTTCTGGATCAGAAACAGACTTTGGCTCACTGACAATTGCCAAGGAGGGGGAAGGGGTGGGGGCGGGGTGCTAGACTATGACAAAATGTATCTGGTGCACATTTAATTTTTGGGTGACACGTTTAGCTCAGATAAATCACCAGCTTACAGTTGAGGAGTTGGGTTGCGTGGCCCATCCAAATCATAAATTCAAATTTCAATCTCAGGGCAGCACCAAACACGGGGTGGAGGGTTGGAACCAAGTTATCATGAAAACTATTTCAGGTACAACATTGTTCACTTTGGCTCACCAAGTGATGTTTGTCTGCATGGCTCATCTCATCTCTAAGAATTGTCCCGGTGGTGTGGTGTGGTCAAGCTCCAGGTGTCATCCTGTGATGTGGTCCGCATCCAGGCGGTGTCATCAGTCGGGAAAACAACAAAGTTTTCGTTACTATTACGTGACCGTCTGACACTCCAGACAACGTGGAAGGGTTTTCTGTTTAGAACAGGACTGGTGTCAGTAACTGGACAAAATGAATGTGAGTCATCCATCCTGCTCTGGTATTGGTATGTCCCGATGAATCCCACCCTAGACTGTTGAGGGGTAGGGACAAAAAGGTAGCTGGCGCGGCGCCGCCGTTTGTGAGTTTCGCTCACGGCTGCAGCAGAATCGCATTGTCAGTCAGTTCAGTGTCGCCAGACACCGGCGGTCAATAGATACACTGTCACCTGACATAGGAAACTGTTGTCTGCTTTTTTGCACGCGGGCAAGGGATGGTACTCAGTGACCGTAACTGAAGCTGAACACACAGATTTTTCAGTGCAATCGTTACTACTGAGAGGCCGCCTCACTCGCAATGACGCCGCTGACAGTGATCTGTCACCGAGCCACTGACTCGGAGTCAGACAGAGACAATGATCACTGAGTGATCGTTCAGCCCGGCGGTTTGCGCCAGTCGCTCGATCTGTCGGTGTCAGAGGTTTTCAACCAGCACCGAACAACGGTAATACTGTGAACAAGCACAGTTACACTGACACACTAACAACGAAAATAAACCGGCGCTGACCGCGGCCGGCACTGAACTTCAGTGACGCCGGCCGGCACTAGTCAGTACAATGCAGTCCGGCCGTCTCAGTGCCAGCTACGGCACGGTAATCATAGTGGTTTTACTCACTGAGCAATGTTAGTTAAGAACTGCTGCTTGAACAGTGCATGATGTGTTCATCCCCCCCCCCCCCCAGTTTAACCGGTTCAGTTGTGGTCACGCCGGTATATCGCTCGGTATCACTTAGTCAGTATTGTCCCACTGACCATAATTATGCCGCGTTGATTGAAAACTCGGCGGCTGGCTGGAGTTCAGTTAGTTACCGTGCTATGATTCCGGCCGCCTCAGTCACTGACTAGTCAGTCAGGCCGTGAGCCAGATCCCCCCCCCCCCCACACCGTGGCACACACACCCTCACCCACCCGGCGTCCCATCACCGTACCACGCACACACACACATGCCGCGCACACTGACCGTGACACGACAGGCACACTGACATCATAATCAGCGGAAAGGCACCATGGGAGGGGAACGAGTGGATGCACGGTTCCACTGATCTAACGAACTAAGCATCAGTGTCAAGTCACCATGACTACGGACTCACCGAGTGACCGTGACCGTGACGGCGGACTCAGTGACGGCCGGAGGCGCTGACTCCGACCGTGCCGTCGGATCAAGATTCATGTAATAACTTATTTCATTTTGGACGGCCATAGCACAAGAGGGAGCGGGGGCGGAGTGGCGGAAGGGGTTTTCACTGGCACTTGGGGGGGGGGGGGGGGCTATTGACGTCTTTCACGCCAGCAGAGATGGGCCAGGTTGGTGTTGCGTAAGGGGGCAGACCTGACTGCCAACTTTGGCCGAGTTGTTGGCCCGAGTTTTAATTAGGCCGAGTTGACCGATACCGGCTAGATACCAAGGGAAACTACTCCAAACAAGAGTCGTCGACACGGGACAGAAATGGCGGCGGAGGAGAGGGCAAAACTGTTTTGCTGTAGTGTCCTCTGCTTTTCTTTCAGAGATCTAGCCGTCTGAAGAGAAGACACTTCACGGTTTTGAAAAATGGTGTGTAATTACCATTAATAGCTTATAAAATGCTTTCCTTTTTATCTGTTTCTTTATAAAGTGCGTAAAAACGTACCTCGGGTAGTGCTAAACTCGCCCTCCACACAGGATGAATCGTGAAACACACACACACACACACACACACACACACACACACACACACACACACACTCAGATTGCTTTTGATTGGAAACTTTACATTGCTAATAATAAGGGAAGAAGAGGTGGACATATATTGTTATCAGCCGTATGTTACCTGTGTGCATGTTGCACATGCAGGATGCTTCTCAGAATCTCTTGAGTGCTGAGGGTCTGGAGTCAGAGGCCCTTGAAGATGAGGAGGAGGGTGAAGACGTTCCCAACCTACAGGACGAGCTGCAGGAATTCCGGCAACGCTGGCAGCAGGAACTTCAAAGCTCGGATGCAAGTGGCTCAGAGTCCCATCACCAGCAAGCTGGACACAGTATTGAGGAAGAGGTGAGTACAGCTGCCCTAAACCTTCCTTTCAGCATACGTTGGCTTTGGCCGTTATCTTCTGATATTATTGTTGTTTTGCTGTTGTTGTTTTTTTTACAGGGGGGGGGGGGGGGGGGAATTTGATCCTGAACTGATAATCATGGACATTTGTCAGAAATATAGTGAGGAACAGTCAGGAGCTTAGAAAGATACAGCAGATTTGTGCATCTTTCAGTGCAGACTGCAGTGCTGTGATATGGCACTGACATGAGAGAGAGAGAGAGAGGTAAACATCAATAATAGGAGGTGGATCTGTTCCTAGACCTGGGAAAAAAGATGTGCTGTGAAACTGGAGCAGCCAACATCAGCAAGTGATAGACTGATAAGTAACATTAGTGACCCAACCTGATGAAGCACTTGAGAAGAAGATTCAGAAATACTCCGTTGATACATTTACAAGTTTAGGTATCAACTTCCGTTAGCAATGCCATGACAGCTGCATAGTACAGTGCTTTGTTTTGTAACTTACAGGCAAAAGAGCTGTTTTTGCAAGGAATGCAAGCAGAACAGAATGGTGCCCTTTACGAAGGTAGCTATTTCCTCTCCGTTTTCATTTTCATTTCCCTTTCAGTTCAGTGTTCTTTTTGTGCAGCTTTTTTATCCCAACTCCAGTTCTTAGTTTTCTTCTTGTTTGTGGCATTCTGACATGACCAACCTTCATTCAGTTATCCTTTTACTGGGAACAGTAAAACAGGTAAAGCAACAGATGACTGCTAGATGCAGCAGAAACTAGCATTTTTTTCCCACCATACTAATAAAGTAGAAACTTCAGAACATTTGCATTATGGGCACATCTGTATACATACATGTATGTATGTTGTGTGCCAGTAAAGATATAGGGGAAAGAAAGAGACCAGTTTTAGAGCTGCACTGAGTGTAAATGACATTTTGAGATGAGTAAACTACAGTTCATATATAATATGTAATATATAGTAATATATAATATATTATACATGTATTTCTTTTTGTTTGCAGCCATACGCTATTACAGAAGGGCCATGCAGCTTGTCCCTGACATCGAATCAAAAATTGACTTCTTTCAGCACAGAAGTCCCAGGGGTTAGTGAATCCTCTTAAGTGTGTGTGTACATTTCTGTGTATTATAGAAATGGGTTGGTATTTAATTTTATTCTTCGTTTTGAAATCTTAGCTGTCCAACCTTCCAAACCCTTCTAAGGACAGAGACCTGGCCAACTTGTTCTACCCTGCAGCAGAAACTCTGGGGCTCCTTACCCGACCTCCAGACGACTGCTGCCTTCATTGCAAAAACCAAACTCTTGGTCTGACGCAACCAACAAACACTGAACACAAAAGAAATCTGAGAATTCTTAGGAAGAGTTTGTGCTTTTCTTTATTTATTTATCTTATTCATTTTAATGTTTCTTATAATGTGCAGTTGCACTTCATCATGTTGTGCACGCAGTAATGGTTGCTTAGCACTAGCAGCCTGAGCTCAACTCACGAGAAACACGCTAATGTGTACATGTATACCGGTAGCCTGTAAAAAAAAAAAAATTGAAAAAAACCCTCTTGTTTTAGACATGGCCTGAATCATTTAGTGTTTTGTGCTTTTCACCCCACAGAACGACAAGATAGTGAGAGTTCAACGGATGGCAGGTATGATTGAAACTTGTTTGTATTTTATCTCACGGGTGTAGTGTTAAATGTGTAATGTGGAAGTGGCAGGTTTGTCATAATTTTTCTGCATGTGTAAAATGCACATATAAATACAGTCTATATATACTTAATTGTGAAATGTTTCAAATGTGTGAAATAGTCGTCAGTGTTGACTTGACCCTTGAAATTTTTTTAAGCTAATGACCGAGTCTTGGAACATCTATCTCAAGTTTTTAGTTTGTAGCAGCGACTGCTGGTTTTGCACAGTTGGTATAGTTCGCCCATTAGAGGGTGCAAATGTATACCAGTCAATTCCGTCGATTTTTCAGCATAAAGTAAAGTTGTAGAACAAAGTCAGCGGCCACATGACTTCAGCTCACCAGATCCCAGAGTACATTTGCATCCTCCCGCATTGCGGGGATACAGTCACCCCCATTAGTGGACAACTGGAGTTTATATGCCTCTCCTGCGCATGACTGGTATATATTTGCACCCCCTAACGGGCGAACTATACCAACTGAGCGCTAGTTTTAGTGTCATGTATACAATTTTCCTATTGATCGTAGGACAGTACATGTTGTTCGTATTCTAGTCTTAGTCTATTTGTTTTTTAAACTTACAAAAGACAAATTATATTGTGCAGTGGCATTGAAGAAGTTAATGAGGATCTGATACAGCGCTTTCAGAGCATGAAGGTCCAAGAGAATAGCATCTGTGAGGCAGCATTTGAACAGCGGGTTCGTTTTTTACACGTATGGTGTGTGTGTGTGTGTGTGTGTTTTGACACATGTGCACACCTCACCACTGACACTAAACCATAATATAAGACAGAGTGATGCTTTAGTTTCCATAATAATTAGTTTTCAGTTCTTTCTCCACTGTTTGTGGTCTAAATTGTCAGAATCAAACATAAACAAATTAGAAAAGGAAACGGTAATGACTGCGAAGTGGTTACAAGTTAAGAAAATGAAAGCGACATGAAAGGGACGGAAACCACTTAACTTTCACAAAGGACGGCACAGGTCAACGTTTCAGTGTTTTTACTGTTGTTTTCTGGTCCTTTTCTTTCCCCCCCCCCCCCCCCCCCCCCCCACCGTTTTGTTTTCTTTTTTTATTTAATTTTAATTTTATTTTTAAATTATTATTCCCCCCCCCCCCCCCCCCCCCCCCCCGGCACCGTGTATGTCAGTATGTCAGCAGAGTTACCTTTTGTTTGTTGAAGTTATATCCCATTTGTTTGTGTCCTGAGGAAGGCGAAAGCCGAAACGTTGACCCGTGCCGTCTTTTGTGAAAGTTAAGTGGTTTCTGTGTCCTTTTATGTCGCTTTCATATGATAAAAAAAAATTAGCTTCAAATTTTTATGTGTTTGCGTTGTTGTTATTTTGTGTGTGTGGTGGTGAGGGGGGTGGGGGGTGTTCAAAGTTCCCTTACAGTTTTCACATTCTAAACATCAATTAATATTACCACCTTTGTGATTCCCGCACATGCATGTATTTCAACACATATACAACTAATGTTTGCACAGGCAGTTCATATTTCAAGCATGCCAGTGGAGGTACTTATGTACATCTTCCGATGGGTTGTCTCTTCTGAACTGGACCTGCGCTCTCTGGAGATGTTATCACAGGTATTGATGAAGCATCACAAGGAAAACTTTTATTGCTTGATGTTTTTCTTTCATTTATTTTTAATTTATTCACTTCCAAATACAGCTGTGATGAAATGAGGAACAAATGATGATGTAGAGAAAAGTAACTTCACTATTATTAAATCTGAAATGCACTTTTTGATATATATATATTTTGATGGAGTAGTGTATGTACATTGCCAGTTTCATTTCTAAGTCTTTTTTTGTTTTGTTTGTAGAACCTTGCATACTAATCAGTGACAGTTTTGACTAATGTTATGTACCTGAAGTCCTGTACAGCTACAGTGCACTTTCCTAGAAGCAGATACGACATAAGTTATCTTCCACACCTGCTGTTGTGTATCCCTGATCCATACAGTGTGTCCTATTTGCTTCAGGTGTGCCGAGGCTTTTATTTGTGTGCTCGTGATGAGGGTCTGTGGAAAACAGTCTGCTTGAGGTAAATGCATAACACTTTCATGGAGAAGCTAGCAGCTCACACACCCTCCACCCACACCAGCCACCCACCACTACCACCATTACCATTACCATTGCCCTTTATGAGAGTGGCACTACATCAGGTTGGATACGTTTACACTGGCAGTTGAGCTGACAAATTACATAGCTTTCAGAATTCTCTTTGTGGGACATTTAGAGTGGAAAATACTCACAAACTGCACTGCACAAGTACATGTAGATTGTTTCTGTTTTGTGTCTGAAGAATTTGGGGCAGCCACTGCGGCAGTTGCAAGAAGTTTGGTGGATGGCGGAAAATGTACCTTGAGCGACCACATCTGATGTTCAATGGTACACAGTTTTGATGTCTTTCATTCTCTGTCTTTCTTTGTGCATTTATTTGAATTTGTCTACTGCCACTAGACACTAGTTTTCACAAGACTGAATTTTAATTGTCACTATCAAGTTCCTGTTAGTATTCTATAAGCTTCATTGTTCTTTCATGTTGAGCTTGTACATATGCGTGTGTAAGTCTTGAATAAGCTGATACATGGATTTTTTCAGGATGCTACATAAGTCGAGCAACGTATGTTCGACAGGGTGAGCAAGGAATGGACAATTTCTACCGCCCGTTTCACATGGTGGCGTATTACAGATACATACGTTTTTTCCCAGATGGTAAGTTGTAATTGTTGTACATGTAACATACACTTACTTCTTCTGTTTCCTCTTACTTATATACAGATTTTGATAAGTGATTGTGCCTGCTTTTATATTTACAGGCAGCATGTTGATGATGTGCAGCCCAGAGGAGCCAACACTGGTGATACCCAAACTGCGCAGTCTGTCCTCCCGCGCTCAAGGCCTGATGAAAGGTTACTTCAAAATGTCAGGGACAAAGGTTGGACTTACATTCAACTTACGTGGTGTTTGTAATTGTTTCACCTGTTGTTCATGGACAGCTTGTTTTTGCAGTGACTAACTTATCATCAGAATCAAGCAAACCAGATATGAGGTTATGGTTTGAAGTGAGTATCAGAATGTTCTGATCAGTCCATCGTTGTATTACTGCATGAATATCTCTTATATTGCCTTCCAGCCTCCTCTGAGAAACTAAATAATCCAACATGTGTTGCAGACGTGTCATTCTTGTTATTGTTTATCGCATCTGTCTTCCGCTTGATATCAGGTGATGTGTGTGCTGAAGCGTGTCAACACGTCAAAGCAAGAACCGGTCCTGCGCTACAAGAGACAGAAACAGGCAGCAAACCAGAACGAAATGGTTCAGACATACAGTGTGGTTAGTACACGTGGCTGATCAAAGTCTTTCTCTTTTGTACTTCTGAATGTGTTCTGGAATATGAACCAGTGTTGTGCTTTTCTGTTGTTGTGGTTGACATGTTATAGCAAAACAAGCATGGGGCAAGTAGAGCAAGTCTCACTACTCAGTGTTCACCACCCTTTGTCATACAGCTACAAGCGTTGTGTCAACATTTTACCTTTATCTGGTTTTTATCTGTTAAAAAAAAGGAAGTACTAGGTGTGTTGTAACAACAAGAGGGGATTCAAAGGTGACCAAACTACTGAATACCTGACAATGGTACCCTGCTGCCTGACCATGGAACAGCTGGAACACAAGCCCTACGTTGTATTAAAAGATGGCATTTGTCTTGTCTTCTGTTTTCAGGAGTTTGAATTAACCGATTCTGGACAACAGCGTTACAACCGTTTGAACTGGGTTTCCTATGCCATCCGCACTGTTTACAAGTAAGCAGTTCCATCAGATTGTTTTTCTATGTTCTAGTTTTTGTTTGGATTTGATTTTTTTGTTTGTTGGTTTGTTTGTTTTTTGTTGTTGTTTTTTGTTTTGTTGGTGTTGTTATTTTGTTTTTTGGCTCCCTTGTGTAACAATGGGCGTCTATGTAATAACCCTCCGTCGTGTCTGTGTGTCCACAAAACCTTAATATTGTCATTTTCTCAGAATGTACAAACAGCAGAGGCACCAAACTTGGCATGCTGATAGACAGCCGTAAGACTTTTCAAAATATATCATTTCTCAGAAATAACAAACAGCGGAGGCGCCAAAACTGGCATGCTAATAGACATTGATAAGACCTATGCAAATGTATCATTTTAAAGGTCATTAAAACTGTCTGTTGTGAATTTCAATATTACCATTTTTGGAGAAAGTACTAATACTAGAGGCGTCCAGCTTGGCATAGTGATAAACATTGATGAGATCTTATTTGAATGACCTTGACCCAAGGTCAAGGCCATACAAACAGTTTTGGGGAAAACTGTAATATTGCCAGGAACTAAGAACACCAGAGACACCTTACTTGACTTGATGATAGTGACAAGATTTTTACAATCGTACTCTTTTGAATGACCTTGACCCATGTCACAAGGGAGCCATGGAGGTTTTTGCCTCTCAAGTTTGGTTTTGCGTTTGTTTTGTGTGTGTGTGTGTTTTTTGGTTTTCTGGTTTGGTTTTTTTTTTTTTTTTGGGGGGGGGGGGGGGGGGGGGGGTTGTGGGTGGTGGGTGGGTGCGTGTGTGTGCGTGTGTGTGTCCTCCACTTTTCTTGCGCTCTTTCTTTTGCAGTTTTTAGCTCAGTGCAAGACGTTCGAAAGTCATTTACTTCTTAATATTCTACTGGTTTTAGTCGGCAGAGAGCAGTATTATCTGCAACTTGGTAACAGATATTGCCAGTTAATTTACTGAGATGATGTAATCCTCCTTGTTTTCAGGTAATGTGTACTGTCAATATTTATTTACTGTCAATATAAAGTATTGTGACGTGCGGCCCTGTCACAGTTCCAAATCACATGGACCTCCATAGCAGCATCATACCATCATCATCATCATGATAAAAATTGTTCCAGCATCCGAACCCTCTGTGTATTCCCCTTGTGTCCTGGGAGGAGTACTACTGGAGCTGACAACAAGTTGGGGCAGCAAAAAACAACAAAACCCCCGAATCCCCCCCCCCCCCCCCCCCCCCCCCCAATCTGTAGGTAGTGTAAATTTGTGTCATGCTGAATGTCACATGGAAGTAACTAATGACATAATTTGATCTACAGGGCTACTGGAGATGAGACAGTGGCAGACTTCGAACTAAAAAATTCAGCATATCCACCCCTGGTATTCTCGCGTGTGCGTAGCTACACAATCATCAGTGCTGCACCACTGGAATAAGATGGATGATACATCATTGTCCCTTGAGAGACTGGTGGCACAACTAATGTTTGTGTTGATGTTACAGATGTTGGTGGTCTTTTTTGTGTGTGCTACAGTTCATTTCAGATGAGTTTATTCTCTTGTTGAGTTTCATTTGTATAAGAGTTTGTGGGACTTAATACAGTAGAATATGCGTTGTTGTTGTTTTTTCCTCCATTTATTTCTTATGTACATTGCTAAAACATGGCTCTGATCATGTCATAGACATGTAAAAAGTGCAACAGGGAATCCCCCCCTTCCCCCTCCTCCTCCCACCCTTCCCCCTTCACCATATGCACTCTTGTACATACAGCATTTTTATTGATGAGGACTGGTACCGACATCCTTTTGAGGTGTGAGTTGTAGTTTTCTTTTCATTGTGGTGTGATAATTTTACAAGTTTGGTTTTGTTGGTGGTTGTTTGCTGCTGTTTTTTTTTTTTGTTTTGAGTGAGGAAAACATTTAAATCAAGATTACGGTTTTGCCGTGATACCGTGTAGCCGAGAGGTGACCATCATGACCATGTATGAAGTGGCAAAATAAATGTTCATTTAATAAAAATAAAGAAAATCACATGAATGTCTAGTGGGGTTTGTTTGAGATTCAAGAATATTTCATTTGTTTTGTATGCCCATAGATATAAAAAAAAAATCCACGTGTCTCACGTTTACTTTTACCAGAACACTCACTCATTCACTGTCTGAAGAGCACACAGTACTATGGAGTGCTGATCTAGGTCTTAACAGCTTTCAAAAAAATTGTCATTACAGTGTACATCATTTCAGTGAAGTCATTATGAGTTCCAAAGATATGCCTATTTGCCTTATTCTATCTGTTCTTTAAAAAGTACCCTGTACGCCTGTCTGAGAGTTGGTTTGGGGCTGTAGCAAACTTTTCAAAATTGTGGAACATTCCAGTGCTACAAGCAGGCCATGCTGCCACTTGTGACAGGCACTGAGCCTAGACTTGTTCAATTTTTGTCCTAAAATTTAGAATCAGTATCACAGTAAGCCATGAGTTTGTTGTAAGAGGCGCCGACAGTTTGCTCTGTTGAGGGCACTCAGCATACCATACTTTAGTCCATCTATGTATTGCACATTTATTTTTTTATCTGTTCACATGTATTTCACGTTTAAGGCACTATATGCTGCAGAGAATACTGATTTTAGATCTTATTGCAAACTTTTGTCCAGTCTTCCAGACTTCAGCCTACACTAAACAGTGTTTGTCATCAGTACTGTAGTTTCCTTTGGCAATCATTGCATCAGGAGAGGTTTCAAGATGTCATTGTGTAAAGCCATTGTATGCAGAGCAGTATCTACTGATGCAACCATAGAGACCAGTAAAGCTGCTGTGACAGGGTATTGTATTAAGTTTTTAAGAAAATATATTTCAGCATAGTGTGAAGTGAAATATGTGCTGATTTAAAAAAAAGAATGTAAAATGCTTTGTTCTGGGACACTGTGTGAAGTGGTTCCCATAAATCCTTCCTTATTCTAACCATAATCACAGTTGTCTTCAGGCATATACTTCAAAGCTCTTTGAAGGTTGTAGCGTGTAGGAATATTTTCCATTCACAACAATGTATCAGGTGATTTTACATGGGCTCTTCTGCCAGTGACGGAACTTCCAGATGTGTTCCTGCGATCTACTACTATGACTTTATGCCTTTTTGGATTACTGTATGGTTGTGTTATTCACGGAATGTGAAGTTAACATGTGAGGTACAGTCTGTGTACATAATGTGTGTCACAGTGATCTCTGTTGTTATTTTGCATAATCATTATTTTATCTGATGTGAAAATCCTTTTCTGAAGTAAGTGCGCCACAATTGTTTGTTTGTTTTTTCCAGGATAACAATTCCTTCATGGTAGTCCTCTTCTGAATGGAATTAGGAATTACATGTCCTGAGAGCAAATTCAGACAGAGTGGATTACTTCACAGTATAGTTTAGTGGGTCACTGTGATGTACACTGAAGAAAACCACCGAGAAGAATGTTACTTGCTAATTTAGGGAAAGTCTAAAAGTGGAGACAAACATGTGATGAGGTATATGTTCATGCAGCCTTTAGGGAATAATAAAAGGACTGGTAACAAAGTCAGGGTATATTCTGAGGTTCATAGTGCTCATGTTTGTAAAAGCGTTTTGACATGTTCATCAGGTGATGAACATGTAATTCCCGAAAACCAGAGATTCAGAGCGTGTGTGTGCTGTATGATTGTCATCACACTTTCAAGACTTGATGACAACAGTGATCATCCAGAGCAGTCCTGCTTGCAACAGTAACTCATTATGTGTTGTTATTTTTATGTGTAGTTAATGTTCCTGCCACAGGGGTGATTGGAGATAGACCTGATGGGGCAGGTAATTGGGGGAGATACTTCAGCTGAACACTATTCGATCGACTGCCAGGTCAGCCACGTTTGATGTACCCTTGACCGTGATGGACAAGTCACACAAACAGGTCCAGTTCACGCAGCCATAGGGAACAGACAACGTTTTGGAGTAAAAAATGTTTTTACTAGGGTAGGGAACGCACACTGGATCAGTGAAATGCGAGAACCATGGTCAGGCCACCCTCATAATGTGAATGATACAGTTGCCATTTTTAAATGCATGAAGATGCTTGGCTGATTGGCCCAGAAGATAATAGATCTTGAGGAATGAGCAAAATATAGTAAGAGGGGAGCTGTCAAAAATGTACTAAACCTTGGATATTCATTGGGTTTAGCATTACAGTTGTGATAGAGTGATTGCTCATAGCAAAGTGTATTTTAATTGTCATATTTTGCTCGATAATAAATCATACATGTATTTTCAAATTTTATGCACAGGCAACATTTGTCTGATTGAGATGTGGTGTGTGTTACATATAATTATATGTAAATATATTCACTTGGACTGTTTGACTTTCGCACAAGGTGTTGTGTGCTGATTTGTAATCAAAGGTTTGTGTACTTTACATGTATGGATACTCGGTGCATGTATACATTTTTCACAAATAAAATGATGATGGCATGAATATTTCGTTTTCCAAGTGGCACAGAACTGTGAAACAGGTGTCAATTCATCAACACAAAACAACAACATTTCTATTTCATTTACTTTAATCACTCACTCTAGAAAAAGTGATTTCTTCTAGCTGACAGTGATTCACAAACATTCAGTTATACAAGACATGTACATCGATTAATGGAGAACCCAGTACTAAAGGGTTTGATTTTGCCCTGGTCTGACAGGCAAGAAAAATTCACTCGATGAACAAAATGTAAACCTCTAAAAAACTACCCCCCAGTAATGTTCTAGTTGTAATGTTTTTGGCAGTCACACCCTACAAATTTTTGACAACCAGAACAAAACAGTCCAGCACACACTCTGTAATATGTCAATGGTCAACCCTACGTTTTTCAAAAAGTAAGAAATGCATGTAGAACCTTTTCTGTTTTCACAAAAAAGCAGGCAGGAATTTGTACAATTTCTTGAATTTTCTATGACTTTCTCTTTAGGCCACAAACACTGAAAAGCCCTATGCAATGTGAAAGGGCTACAAGTTTTTATGCTGTTTGGATATTCATGAATCTTTTATAATTAAACAACCCATGAAGTGTAACTTAAAAAAAAAGAAAAAACAAAAAAAAATCATGCACGTCTGTCATCCATGTTCTGCACTTCTGTATACATGAGCATAATAATATACATCACAAAATAGGTACATGTACATAAAATCAAATTTGATCAATACTGTATATATACACCTCAACAACATTTTAAGCTATTTTTACACTTCTATGCACTGAAACACATTGTGCGTTGAACTTGGTCTTGCATCACTCACGCAACTAAAACTGGTCCTCTCAGATACTAAACCAACTGCCTGACCCTGTTTATAACGACTGTCTTGGATACCTTTTGATTTCACATTTGATTCTAAAGCATTACATGCCAATACTGTTACAATAGTGTTTTGAAAGCCCACAAAGCCAGAGGCAGCTAAACTGAATAATGATAAAACAATCCAAATACACAACAAAACTGAATACAGATATGTGCAAAGTATACTATGTGCACACTGTATTTTAAAAAGATTTGAATACCCTCAGAGAACTGACCATTTTAAGCAGGTTCTCTGGCTTGGATTAAAGAAAAAGAAAAAAAGAAAAGGTCATACTTTGGCCATTTCCATCCCACTTTGGATGGGTGATGCTAGACATCTTTATTGTGAACTTCAAACCCCTTCACTTTGCAACTCAAGCTCTGTCACAGTTATGACTTACGCACATATAAAGCAGTCCAGGAAAGCAGGGAGATAAGAAAAGTTTGTAGGTAAGCACATCCTCAGCACAACCCAATGTTTAGTATGAGCAGTACTAAATGTTTGCCTCACCACCAGTATTTCCCTACAGCAAACTAGAAGGTGAAGATGTGATCACTGCCTACTGATGCACTGCTTTTCTCAACCCTGCAATTCTTGTTTATTGTTGTTGAGAGGAGAAAGACAGGCCCAATTTTGTTTCTTCACTATCAAAAAGGAAAAAAATGACGAACACATTACAGGCATCATACCTTTTGGCGAAAAGGACAGCAACAACCTGAACAACTCATGTTTGTCATCAAACACTTAAACATTCCGGATTTTGCCTTCCTGAATGGATTTCTACTGAATTTTGTTGCAGTGGTGTTAGAGAGGTAGAGCAACCTGAGCAATTGATTTCAATGAATAATGTCAAACCTTACAAAAACGTGTACATGTATCTGCAGTGAAAAGCAAGACAACTAAACACCACAGCAATAGCTGGGAACCCTAGCTGCTGTCTGGTTAAAGCAAGACTGAAAACAGTACTGCTGTTTGATGTTACTGACAAAGAAAACAAAGTCTATCAGTATTTTAAACGTGACAAAGGCTGCCAAACCAGTGATGCAGCATACTGCAAGAACGTTTGCCAAGTGAGCACCTGAAGTCTCTGGTAGAAAAACCTGACACGTACCACATTATACTGAAGACTTTACCATTTTGTTCACTATGCGACTGGGGGGGGGGGGGGGGGGGCTGCGGGCTGCTTTGTATGTCACAAACTTTCCTACTATATATGTCACTACAGTTACAGTGAGATTCAAACAGATTAGTGCTCTGTAATCAGCTGTGTACTGCCATCTGCATGGAAGTTGTTCAGAAATGCACTGCAAAACACCAGCACATAAAGAAGACAAACAGTGCATACCAAATTCTGGCTATCGTGTGTCTATCAGTGCCAGCAAGCAAAATCACAGTAATCAGCCTGCAAGTGCATGTAGTGATAACCACAATTAACAGCAATTTCTGGTAAGCTATTTCAGATACATGTACACGTACATTTATACAATGACGAGCCAAACGAGACGACTTGCAGAGCCATTTACAATATGAATCGTGCTCCCCTAAAACTGAAACCAAGGAAGACAATACACTTTGACATATAAGTAGCTATATCTGCCAGTGGAAAGAAAAAAACTGAGGATATTCAGGCAGAAACACTTGTAATCTCTAAACAGCTACTGTACTGCTGGCAAGACCCTGACTTGGAATATGGTAAGCTGGGTTTAAGCCACTCATTCTAATCAAGAAAGCAGCCAACCACATGGCAATCTGCACATTCACAATTTCACGCCTGGCCATGCCAGCCTAGTTTTCATACATGTACTTTTGTATCATGCCAAAGAAAAATAACTCGGCCAAATGGAAGCATCTCTGTCAAAAACTGTTTGCTACCAAAACTGACAACAGCCAAAACACTGCATCTTAATACATCCCCAAACTAGAGAGGCAGAAGCCTCCATGGCTCCCTTGTGACATAGGTCAAGGTCATTCACAAAAGTATGTTTGTAGAGCTCTTATCACTATCCAGTATCATGCTAAGTGATGTGTCTGGCGCTCTGAGTTCCTGGCAATATTACAATTTTCCCCAAAACAGTTTGTACAGCCTTGACCTTTGGTCAAAGTCATTCAAAAGAGATCTCATCAATGTCTATCATCATGCCAAGTTTGATGCCTCTAGCATTTGTAGTTTCCTCCGAAAACAGTAATGTTAAAATTCACAACAGACAGCTTTAATGACCTTGACCTTCAGTCAAGGTCATTCAGAAAGGTAGGTCTCATTGCTGTCTATCATCACGCCTCATTTTGGTGCCTCTACTGTTTGTTGTTTTGAAGAAAATGCCAAGGTTAAAGTTTCCACACAAAAAAAAAACGCTTGCATGACCTTGACCTTGACTAAAAGTCACTGAACACAGGTATGTCTGTAAAGGTGCTGCCAATGTCAATCATCGCACATAGTTTGATGCATCTGATTCTTCTAGATACTGATAAAATGCAAATGTAAAATTTCCGAACACTGTTTCAATGACCTTGACCTTCAGTCAAGGTCATTTAAGATGGTATGTGTGCATAGGTCTTATCACTGTCTATCAGCATGCCAGGTTTGGCACCTCTGCTGTTCATTGTTTCTGAGAAAATGCCAATGTTAAGGTTTCACAAAACTATCTTGTACGGCCTTGACCTTGACAGAAGGTCACTGACTACATGTATATCTGTAAAGTTCTTATCAATGTCTATCATCATGCAAAGTTTAAAACCTCTGGCATTTGTAGATTACGAGAAAATGCCAATGTAAAATTTTCAAACAGAGAGCTTTAGTGACCTTGACCTTGGGTCAAGGTCATTCAAAATGATATGTTTTGAAAGGTCTTGTGCTAGTCTATCAGCATGCCAAGTTTGGTGCCTCTACTGTTTGTAGATTCTGAGAAAATGACAACGTTAAAGTTTTCTGGACACACACACACACACACACACACACACACACACACACACACACACACACACAGACAGACAGACAGACAGACGACGGAGGGTTAATACATAGACTCCCATTGTTACACAAGGGAGCCAATAACTCATTACATACAAACATAAGTGACAAAACAGTCCTGACAAGATACATTTGTTTTTGGTGAACATTCATGACTTGCATGTCTGAAAAGGCACAGAGAAGGCATTGTCCTTGTTACGATACCTGACACTGATATTCTGAACTGAAGCACATGTGAAACGACTGCGATGGCTCCAAGACGAAAAGCTTCACAGCAGCTACAAGAAAGATTGCAGCAGTCCATACTGCACGAGTGAGGAGAACCAAGATTGCCAACAATTTGGAAAAAGTTCAAAAGGACGCATGTGCCCACAACTGAGGATATTACACAGTGAAGTGTAAGATTTGTAAAACCAACCCTCTCTCAAGCACACTAAGAATTATGTCAAATGTCAAGGGATTATTGCCCATTATGTGGAAAGTGTACATCCACGCGCCACCTCTTTCTTTTTCGCGATTTTGCGGTTAAAAGTGTTTCTAGCTGAAGGGGAGGCCATTGCAACTTGTACTCCGCCGAAGACGGTCTCGTGAAAGTAATTCCCCCCCAAAACACGGACAAATTTCTGCCAAATCGGAAATCGGGGTTTATGTGAAATTTGAAATCCGATCTGAATCGGAAATCTGCCACCCCTGTACTTACTTGTCCGATTCAAGAATCTGCATTTTGTTTTCAAATGTGAGGTTCTACTTTCCACTGAATCCTGATGTTGCTTGGAAAAGTTAGATGTCTGTAGTAAGTGACCTGCTTTGATAATGTAGATACAACACTGTACATCTACAGACTGCCCTTAAAGAGCAGTTTTCTTCACTGCTGACCAGGACTAGGGGGAAAAAAATCAACAAGAGAGACAAGTGCACTCTAAAGAGCATGCATTGGAAACAATTTGGGGCATAGAAGAAGTACAATGCCACATATATCACCAGTGAAAGTGACAACATAGCACATACTGAATGTGAACCAAATGAGCAAGTGCAGAAATCAAACACAATTCAAAACAAAACATGGAGAAAAACACAGCCACATCCCCAAGAAACAAAAACAAAGGAAAGAACCCCATAGTGACCAACATCCCCCCCAACACCCACAAACTGACAAAGAAAAAAAGGCACAACAAACCCAAAACCTATAAGGAAGAACAAATTCCACAACAAATGAATGTAAAGAGCTATTACAAGCAAAGAAAATGGTAAAACATGTGGCAAATACACAAAAGCAAACAGCATTTGATTTTCATTATATAAATTAACAAATAAGCCCGAAGCTTATGGTTTTCATTTCTTCATCAACACCATGCTATATAGGCTTACTGTAGGAGTTATTGCTAAATAAACTTGTTTAAAACCAACAAACAAAAAGAATCAACAAGAAGTTCCATTCATCAATGCACTGTTTTGCTGAAAATTTCCACGCGGCAAACTGATGTACAGAAGAAAACAAAAAAGCAAATACACATACCAGTAACAAACAAAAATACTGCTGATATTTAGATCTCTTCAATCACAAGCCATTGCTAAGTTGATTATAAGCTAACTGGCAAGTTTGGCAATCTCTTTTGGCATAACAAGTTAATCAAATAAAAGGGCTGGGTCAGTATGCATATACTGATAGCATACAACTGATACTTAGCAGAAATCCAAACTTAAGAATTAAAAATAAAACAAAGAAAGAAGGAAGACCCCCCCCCCCCCCCCCCCCCCCACAAAAAAACAAAACCAAAGAACAAAAAAAACAAAAAAACAATAATGGAACAACCACTCCCCCAAATTACACACTGTATTGTGTCATTTTGTCAAAACAGCTGCTATTTACTGACAAAGTCAAACTGTACACACTTCGAGCCCAACTGATCAGGTAACCCTGGCCATCACTAATAGGTAAATGTACAAAATATGTAATTCATAATGAAGCAGTCACAGCCTTCAAATTATTGATCAACAAAAGCAAATACATACCTGTAATTAAAGAAGTTTTCTGGACCCTTATCATTTATATCTGTAAGAACTTTTACAGTGTACGGGTATTTTACAGACACGTGTACATCAAAAATTAAAATAAATGCAGCACATCAATGACCTTTCATTCGGGACAGGAACATCTTATTGCTTACAGCATTTGAATATTCATCTGAATACATGTACATGTATCACAACTCACACCAAACTACTGCCAGTGTGTGACTCCTGAAAGTGTAGGGCTCTACAGGGCAATGTCCTGCAGATCTCTACTAGTGTGAATTGGACACGGTTCATCTGTACATTTCCTACATTCCTTTAGTGTTAAATGCAGTGACATGACAGTCATCTGATGACGTGCAACAAAATTTCAGCACACCCATGTCAAGTTTACACGCATGACAAATGAATTACAGGTATCAGAACCAGTGCAGAGGTTGTGTCCATTCTGTCCAGCTCACAGTCAGTCAAAAACAAGCACTCCAGGCATGTCATCAAACTGATAGACACTGACTTGAAGAGCGAAATGCATTGTGCCCACACACTTAACAGGAACGGTAGCCCAATACTTATTCAAAAAGGATTTTTTTTTCAAATCTTCTCCCTACAGACAAGTTGCCCACAGTCCAGATGCTGATTATTCTGGCAACTCTAAAGGCGCGTCTTAACTATACCCGAAGAGGTCCTCGGCGAAGACAACCGAATTTCTTCGGCTTTGTTCGGCGTGGCCTCTACTTACTAACTAGGCGTCAAGCATTCATGACACGTGACCGAAGGAAAATAGCAATGGCGCCGATTGTGAGCTTACCAGTGAAGAGCGTCTCGTACTATCTGAACTAATCAATGTGACCCAACTGCACCATGAATTGCATTAAAAAACCGAAATAATCACCAACGAAACCATTGAACTGACAGAGAGTTACAAGCCGGTACACCGGCGTAGCAGATGGTCACCAGCACATCGCGGAAGAAAAACGTCATACAAACAACAATGTCGCGGTTTTGCATCAATTTTAGCAAACGAAATCAAAATTCTACACTACCTCAGTAATCAGAGTGACGCAAGTGAGCCATGAAATTTATAGATGCCTGAAATATCAGCGACTAGAACGTTGACTCGGTACTCGCCATGTGACGACGCGGCGAGCCCGGCTGTCGCACACCTGCCGCCACGCGAGCAGACGGCGTTAGCATGCAAAGCAAAAACGCCGTAATTACAGATATTTCGCATTCTTACTTCACCTGTAGCATTGTAAGTCAAATGTACACTATCCTTACTAATCAATGTATTCCAGCAGCACCAAGAAACTTCTTCATTGCCGAAATATTAATGCTTGTAACTTTGAACCGACACCGGCGACCCTCCGCCATCTTGAAATCAGATAGCTGGCGAATCTGGACCAGCCAATCAGATAGCATCTGGCGAAATCATTCGTGGTTGATCGGGGTTCTTCGCATTGCATGTCGAGCGAAGCCCGAACCACCCAAAATCTCTTCGCAAGGCAAAATGTTTCGGGCGAAGCATTTTTCCTTCGCTCTTCGGGGGTTGATCGGACTTCTTCGGGCATAGTTAAGACGCGCCTTAAGGGTCTGTGCTTCATCCTAAATGGGGTGGGGGTGTAAGAGTGGGAGGGGCAAAGGGAGATAGGTGGTGGCTGAGTTGGAGGTAGAGTTGGAGTAGGGGTAGCAGAGGTGGGTAGGGGTGGGGTGGGGGTATAGGATACGATGCAAGTTTGGATCACAATATGAATGGGGAAGAAAGCTGTGAAGACTCTGCAAAACTGTCAGTGACCAAAGTTGTGACACAATGTTTGAAAATATTGTTGAAAACACGATGGACTCAGCGTTCCTTTTGCAAAGACAGCTGACATGAGAGCATGACACTGCCTTCTCTAGTTGTGATTGAAGGCCACTTCACAAAAGCAGCCATACATGCTGCTGGGATGTTGCCATCGCTTTTAAACTGTATTGCATGATGTCAAAGATTTTTTTTCAGTTTGTTTCTGACAAATGAACAAACAAACATCTAATACATACAGGTAGAAGCAAGTGGTATGCAAATTGCAACCTTGTTTGGTCACTTTTTGTTGTACACTGCACAACACACGCCAGCTTTAGGCCATCCACTGTCCAATCTCTATCACACTTATGGGTAAACCAACTGGTCACATTCTGCAAAACCAAAACCTGCTAGACCTTAGCATGGGCAAGTCTACTCAGTGTCAAAAATATACACCTTACAAAAATAAATCAATGTGCTAAAAACACATAATCCATGTTGTAAAAGCCTCATGATGATGGTGAATACATGGATCTAAAAAGATGATGTACATTTTGATTTTCATCATGGACTGGCATCTTCTTTACACTGGACAGACATTTTCATTACATTTGCTCTGGTCATAAAACCAGTGTAAATAAGTAGAGATGTGCCTTTTGAATCCCAACCCAAAAACTTACAAGGGAGCAGCAAATTGATTTTTGCACACAGAAGCAAGCAGTGTTTATTCGGTGGTACAAACATCTCACAGTTAAAGCAGTGGAAATTAGCCAAGTACATGTAGTATGGTCCCACGACGACAGCTGCATCTGATATGACTGATTGGGACATGAATCCGAGAAGGAAGTTAAAACCAGTGGCAGTGGCTGGTCACTGAACTGTACTCTACTTCCTAAATGAATATTCTTACCTCAAGTTCAGAGCTTTCATCTTTTCACCAAATGGTCCACACTGGTTGAGGATGCTGATATCAATGGACATGAGCCTCAACATGTGAGGTGCTTCCTTGAGATTTGTTCTGATATGTCCTGTTGATATGTCCTGCTGTCATACAGGCCTACATGTATACTTCCTAACAGTGCAGAATCAAACTACTCATCACAAAAGTCAAGTGAAATTGCACCTCTTTCTTTCTAACATGCAGGGCTTACACACAAAACTAAACTTGCTGATGTTTAAATGTCAGATGACAAGTAGCATATTATAGTAGAAGTACCTCCTGTGGTCCAACTCCTGTTGACAACAATTACAAAACTATGTGTAACAACTATCACTACAGCAACCTCATTGACCCTTCTACTTATCATGCGACCACTAACTACTAAAACTGCATCCCACAGCCCTAGGCAATAAAAAGTACACATACTACTACATGAAATCCATTTCCACCAGGCAAATATGCATGACTGATATAACCAACAACTACATGTACCACATCGAGCACAACTAAAGCCTCTGTGATGACAGTTAAACACCCTGTGGTGTACATGCCCCCAGCTGTATTTCATGCGTATCTTACTGCAAACAGTCTGTATGACAAGTGTTCATCCTTCCCTGAGTGTCGAAGGCAGGATCGCCTCCAACCAACACTTTACTCAACTCTCACAGGGAGACCTGCTCCCTGTAGCACTGTCACCCAATGACACAATGCAGACTGTTGTTACAAATTATCACTGAAAGCAGCAAACACTAAATGTGTTGCAGACAATCAACAGCTGACCTGATCACAATACACTTTCTTGTGCTTGCTGGCGAGAGTAGAGATTAGCAGGCTGCACCATCACCTCATCTGTAGATTCATCGGCAGACTTGTCTCCAGCCAGCTCGTCACTCAGTAGGGGTGGGTGTAGACGGAGAGTTGAGGGGCGGCGTTGGAGAGATGGACTGTAGCCAACTTTATCCAGCGAATTAATCGAGTTGAGCATCTCACCAACCTAAAAAAAAAACAAAAACATATACAGTTGCTTACTTCCTCTTGTTATCTGAGACATAAAAGTATAACAGTAAAGGTACGTGCCACCAAGTTTAGGCTGTTGCTATAATACAACTTGACTGCTCAAGAGGGAGAAGGTGGGGTGGTGTTAGGAACAATCCAAATGTCATTATCTGAAAGATTTACATCACCCTGAGTGCATGGAAGAAAAAACTAGAGAGGCAGAAGCCAATTTGGCTTACATTTGAAATGGATCAAGGTCATTCAAAGAATATGGCTGTAAAGGTCTATTCAATGTCTATCATTATGTCAAGTTACATGTGTCTGGTGGTCATAGGTTCTGAGGAAATTGCAATGTTACAGTTTCCCATGGACAGTGTGTATGGCCTTGACCTTAAGTCAAGGTCATTCAAACAAGGTATGTCCATAAAGATCTTATCAATGCCTATCATTATGCAAAGTTTGATGCCTCTGGTGTTACTAGTTCTTGCGAAAATGCCATTGTTAAAATTCACAACAGACCCCTCTAAAGATCTTGACCTTTTAGTCAAGGTCATTCTAGAGGGTATACCTGTGCCTCTGCTGTTTTTTGTTTCTGAGAATATGTCAACGTTAAAGGTTTTTAAAAAAAAGTTTTCTGCAAACAGCTTGTATGGTCTTGACCTTGACTCCAGGTCATTGAATACAGGTATGTCAGTATCAACGTCTATCATTATGCCAAGTTTAATGCCTCTGGTGTTTGTAGATTCTGAGAAAATGCCAATGTTGAAATTCCAAACAAATGGTTTTAATGACCTTGACCTTGAGTCAAGATCATTCAAAAGGCTATGCTTTGAAAGGTCTTGTTGCATGCCAGGTTTGGTGCCTCTGCTCTCTGTAGTCTGAGAAAATGACAATGTTAAAGTGTTTGCAAACACACACACATACACACAGACGACACACTCACAATGAGTCAAAAAAGCACACAAAGTCAAGTAAACATCACAGAGTTTGCTATGGGGAAACTTTCTTCACAGACTGCAGAAAAATAAACCTACGTAAAAGAAAACAAAACAAAACATAAAAGGGGGGAGGGGGGAGAAAAAAATGAACGCATTCATATCTCAAGTCAGATCAAGCGACCTTGCAGTGTTTGAAGCTGCTTAGCATCAAGACCATGACAAAATAAACCAAAGAAACATGCAGAATAACTCACAGTTGAGCCCTCTGGCTGCCCATGGTCTGTATCATCAGTCATGGCCTTCTTGCGCACAATCAGCCATACAAAGAAGAAGAACACAATGCTGATCAGCTTGAGGCTTGCACCTACCCCTGTAAAAATACAAGACACTGGTTAGTTTGACACAATAAAAGACACTAGTCAGTTTGACATGATAAAAGACACTGGTCACTTTGACATGATACAAGACACTGGTCAGTTTGACAAGGCACAAGACACTGGGCACTTGACATGATACAAAACACTGGTCAGTTTGACACAATACAAGACACTGGTCAGTTTGTCACGATACAAGACACTGGTCAGTTTGTCACGATACAAGACACTGGTCAGTTTGACATGATACAAGACACTGGTCACTTTGACATGATACAAGACACTGGTCAGTTGGACATGATACAAGACACTGATCAGTTTGACAGAATACAAGACACTGGTCAGTTTGACAGAATACAAGACACTAGTCACTTAGACACTAGACACTTGCTGAAAGCATCTGCCAAAGCTAATCTGTGGGGTAACCGCGTAAGTTACATGTATTAGGAGAAAGGGTCCATGACTTCAAACTGAACAAAGGATCCTGGGTTAGCAGCTTGACATTAACCCTTTCACTGCCGCTGTGGCAATGGCACCAGTAGCGCACCTGTTACATTAGTTTAAAATGTTAAATTTGTACTTTCCAGTAGTTGGGGGTGGGGGTGGGGGGGGGCTCTCTGATGCAGCACAGGTTTTGATTCCTGTTTACAGCAGAGTGACGTGAAGAGATGTTACCCGTGAGTGACCCGAAACGCATCTGGCAGTAAAAGGGTTAAACCTTTATGGATAAGTGGTGGCAGCAAAGTACTGTGCCCCTTCTGCACATGCAGTGACTTTCCCACCAAGGCATTACAGACGTTTCAGTGTCTCAGCCTGGTGTGCATGGCTGTGTAAAATGCTTCTGATGCCATATACAGTATATGTATATACTGCTGATACTTACCATATAACAGTTTGTAAACAATCAGTTCTTCTTGTTCTTCATAATTATTTTTAAACAAATTAAGCATGCTTACATCACATGAAAGGAGACAGCCTCAGGTCACTGTACATATATCTGATATGCTGATAACAAAAATATTTATTACCTAAGGACTGGTTAGTTCCATTCTGAATCTAGAAGACACATGTATTGGTAATGCAAGAAACAGTGCCTGTCATCTCTAGGTAACCACAGTGCAACACCATAACCTGCACAATACATGTACATGTACTAACAAGTTGCCTATGGCATGCCTTTCCTTCTGTCAGTGCACATAACGACTCACACCTAAACAATCTTGTTGCCGTAACTTTTAATTATGAATCACCAATCTTTGCATTAAGGTTTGCATCACACATTAGTCTTCCGACAACCATAGCTATGAAACAGTCAACTGTACAGAGATGTAGACAAAGATAAAGACAATGGCAGGAAAAGCACAGGCTATCACATCAAACAATGTAACTGTGTAGGACCGTATTCTCACCTGTAGTCAATAATAATTACTGTTTTGTGAAGTGTGGTGGCTTGAGGCAAGCAAACTTACTACAGAGGCAAAAGCCTACATGGCTCACTTGTAAAAACTGAATGGGTCAGGTCACTGAAAAGTGTATGTTTGCAGATATGAGAAACATATTATTGCTAAGGTTTTCAACATTTTCTGTAAATAGTTTGTATGGCCTTGACCTTGACCCAAGGTCACTGAATACAGGTATGTCAGTAAAGGGGTTATCAATGTCTATCATCACACAAAGTTTGATGCCTCTGGTATTTACAGATTCTGAGAAAATCACATCAGTAAAGTTCCAAGCAACAGCTTTAATAACCTTGAGTCAAGGTCAATATATAGGGTTTGTTTTGAAAGGTCTTATTGCTGTGTATCAGCAAGCGAAGTGTGGAGCTTCTGCTGTGTACAGATTCTCAGAAAATGACAATGTTAAGGCGTTTTGTGACATACACACACATAGACAGACAACGGAGGGCTATTACACAGACTCCCTTTGTTACACAAGTGAGCAAAAAATGTGCTTTTTCCTTGGAACACAATGAGTGAAACTTTCTATAGCTTCTATAACTGTAAGGGCAAACCCTTTTCTAGTAAAGCTGCACCTACAATATTACAGCAGATGAAGACTTACCAATATATCTGTATCTGAACTGAACAATGTCGTAGACAAGACAGGATCCACTACTCTCACAGCGGGCGCTCCAAAGAAGGCAGGCAGAGTCAATGACATTGCCAAAGTAGATCGGGGCTGGCACGTACGCTGTGCACAGCAAAAACCAAGATATGATGTGGAACGGTTCTACTACGCAACAATCATAACACTAACCACCTTAAACATAGCATCAACATGACAGTCAATATTTATTCTATTTCAGAATTCACTTGAGTAAAGGAAACTGAAACAAGAGTAAACATTTCAAGCAATCTCCAAATAATTGTGCATTTTTACCAGTTCTTAGTCTGGAGTCAAATCTGCATGTTCTCATTCCTGCACCCCCATCTTCACTGGGTCACCACGAAGATGGTGACATGTATAAAAATTCCACATTAAAAAAGCATCCAACATTTAGTGGAATGCTACACTCTAAAGCCTGAAAGGTAGCAACTCACCAAAGAGTCGCATGATCACATACTGTAGTCCCAGTGCAAATGCTTTCTCCTCTTTGTCGACAGACCTAAAATGACCAAAACATAAATGGTGAAGTCTGCAGCAACATTGAACTTACACAATGGTATTTACACCAGACAAAAGGATGAAATGACTAACACACACAAAAATCAACCATACGTACTGGCAGGTAACAGACACTGAGACAGGCACGTAAGACTAAGACTAAGACTGCAGAGCCATTTCTATTTTCTCAGCCTCACTGTTAGGCCTGAACCAGCTCTGGTACTGTATGCCAGTAACAAACACTGCCTGCTCCACAAACTGGCTCTGTGGATATTTGATACCAATCTTGTGCAGAAACATAATGCAGTTACCTGTCATGCACAGTTTCATGATAAAAATTCTGTTTTCTATTTTCCTTGATTATACCCCAGTAATTAATAAAATGTAATAGTTTAGTTTAGTCCTCTTTATTCCCTGGGGAACATAGGGCTGCAACCACACTCCGCCAGCGCACTCGGTTCTGGGACGCCCTCTTTAGTTCGGCCCACGTCGTTCCGGCGGCCTTGGCTTCAGCGTCCGTACTCCTCCGCCAGGTCTGCTTCGGTCGGCCCACTTTGCGCTTTCCCTGGGGGTTCCAATCAAGGGACTGCCTGGTGACATTTGATGTTGGCTTTCGCAAAGTGTGTCCGATCCATCCCCATTTCCTTTTCTTGATCTCCTGCTCGATGGGGACCTGTCTTGTTCGCTCCCAGAGGTCTTGGTTGGTGATCACCAGTGGGTATCTGATGTTGAGAATGTTGCGGAGGCACCTGTTGATGAAGGTTTGCAGCCTGTGGGAGCCTGTCTTGGTGGTGCGCCATGTCTCCGAGCCATAGAGTAGGACCGACTTCACATTTGAGTTGAAGATCCGGATCTTGTTTTGCAGGGATAGGGCTGTGGATCTCCAGATGGGGCGCAGAGTGCGAAAGGCATGTCTGGCTTTGTTGGTGCGGCTCTTGATGTCTTCGTCCGTTCCTCCATCCTTGCTGACAACGCTGCCGAGGTAGATGAACTTGTCCACCTCTTTGATGTCTTCCTGGTGCAGCTGGATGGGGTCGTGCTGTTTGTGGTTGACTCTCATGACTTCGGTCTTGCTGATGTTGATCTTGAGGCCGGTCTTCTCAGCTTCTTCGGCGACTCTGTTCAGCTTCTCCTGCGCATCTTGTTGCTTGTGGGAGAGGAGGGCGATGTCGTCCGCGAAATCCAGGTCCTCGAGCTGTTTGCTGAAGGTCCACTGGATCCCTGTCCTCTTACCGTCGGTGGCTTGCCTCATGACCCAGTCGACCACCATCAGGAAGATTGTGGGTGAGAGGATGCAGCCTTGACGAACGCCGGTCCGTACTGTGAATGGTTCTGTCAGTTTCCCGTCGTGGATTACCTGGCAGGTGGCATCTTCGTACAGCTGTCGGATGATGTTGACAAACTTTGGTGGAAAACCGTAGTGAGACATCAGCTTCCAGATGACCTCCCTGTCAACACTGTCGAACGCCTTCTGGAAGTCAATGAAGGTGCTGTACAGGGGGGTCTGCCACTCCAGGGACTGCTCGATGATGATCCTCATCGTGGCTATGTGATCAGTGCAGGATCGGTCGTTGCGGAATCCTGCCTGTTCCTCCCGGAGTGTCTTGTCCAGCGCGGTCTTCAGCCTCTCCAGGATGATCCTGGTGAGAACCTTCCCTGGTATGGACAGGAGCATGATGCCTCGCCAGTTGCTACAGGATGAGAGGTCCCCTTTCTTTGGCAGCTTTACCAGGTGTCCCTTCTTCCAGTCTTGTGGCACGCTCTCGCTCTCCCAGATCTTCCTCAGGAGCGGGTGCAGCATGTCGGTGGAGGTCTGGATGTCGGCCTTGAGGGCTTCTGGTGGTATGCCGTCGGGGCCTGCTGCTTTGCCAGACTTGAGGGACTTGATGGCTTTGATGATCTCGGTCTTGGTAGGGGGGTTGGTGCTGATGTCGAGTAGCTGGGCTGCCGGTGGTATGTCTGGTGGGACTGGTGGTGGAGGCCTGTTGAGCGTTTCCTTAAAGTGTTCAGCCCACCTTGTCCTTTGGTCTTCCTCTTTGGTGATGATTTGTCCGTTCTTGTCTTTGACTGGTCTGGTGGGGTTGTTATTTTTCCCAGAGAGTGTCCTTGTTATTTCGTAGAGCCGTTTCATGTTCCGTTGTCCTGCTGCTGTTTCTGCTTCTTCTGTGAGGTTGTTGATGAAGTTCCTCTTGTCGTTCCTTGCGCTCCTCTTGACCTGCCGGTTGACGTCCCAGTATTGAGCCTGCAGGTCGCGCTTGTGGTCTTGGTCGTCAGTGTGGTTGATCAGGTCTTTCAGGCGTTTCCTCTCTGTGATGAGGTCCCAGGTGTCAGATGTAAGCCACTCTTTGTGTTGTCTCGTCTTCTTTCCCAGCACTTCCCTGCATGTTGCTGTCCAGGTTTCTCGCAGGTCGTGCCAGTGCTCCTCGATTGTCTCTTCAGGTAGTGTGTCGAGAGCGCTGAATCTGTTCCTCAGCTCACGTCTGAAGGCGTTGGTCTTGACGCTCTCCTTCAGACTGTGCACGTTGTACTTGTGGGATGGTCTGTCCGCCTGGTCTCTGTAGGCCTTCAGCTTGATCTTGATCGCTGCAATGACGAGGTGATGGTCTGAGGCTGCATCAGCTCCCCGCTTTGCTCGGACGTCCAGCAAGCTTTTTCGCCACTTCCTGCCGATGGTGATGTGGTCGATCTGGTTTACAGTTCTTCCGTCCGGTGATGTCCAGGTGGTTTTGTGGATGGTCTTGTGGGGGAATATGGTGCCTCCGATGACCAGGTCGTTGGTGGTGCAGAATTCTGTGAAGAGCTCTCCGTTCACGTTCTGTGTCCCTGTTCCGTGTTTGCCCATGATGAGTTCTCTGTCTGTGTTGTCGGTGCCCACTTTGGCGTTGAAGTCTCCCATGAGGATCTTCAGGTCTCTTCTCGGTGCTTTGTCGAGGACGGCTTGGAGCTGCTCGTAGAAGTTCTCCTTTTCTTCCTCATCCGCCATGTTGGTGGGAGCGTAGCACTGGAGGATGGTGACTTTCCTGCCCTTCGAGTTGAATCTGGCGCTCAGGATCCTTGGTGACACTGGTTCCCAGGACAATAGTGCTTGTGTTGCTTCAGGTGTCATCAGCAACGCTACTCCGTGCATGTGTGGTTGGCCGTCTTCGTGTCCGGAGTAGAGGATGGTGTCTCCGGAGGTGAGTCGAGTGCGTCCTGTTCCTGTCCATCTTGTCTCACATAGGCCGAGCAGCTTCAGATTGTATCTATGCATTTCTTGACTCACTTGTGCTGTCTTTCCTGTTTCGTATAGGGTTCGGATGTTCCAGGTCCCTATCCTGGCTTTGGTCTTGGCCGTCAGAAGAGTAGTCGGCGCACTGGCTTCCCGAGGGCTTTCACCAGCTCGCGTCATGGGCTCTACTAGAGAGGACTCTTCCTGGACCAAGTTGCGTTGTAGATCTGTGGTTGTAGTTTCTGTAACAGGTTTTGTTTTTAAAGAGTTGGGTTGTTAGCCCTACTCAAACCCCCAACCTGGAGGACCAGTGAGTGCGCTTCGTCTGGCCTCTACCCTTCGACCTGTCCAGCATGGGTGGCCCTACCAGGAGACGAATCTCCCGCCGGCATAGCTCTCGGGGTCATGGAGACACGCAAGCCCCATCTCCAACGGCAAGGATGCACTCATCGATGGGGAATAAAATGTAATGGTTTGCTTTTAATATCAGCGTACAATATAAAAAAATATTGGATATTCCAGATTAGTAAAGTTTCAGAATACAAGGAGTGATATGTATACCTGAGTGTGACCATAAGGAGGGGCATCTGGGTGCCAGCCACACAGAAGGTCATGACGACGAGCAAGATGAGAAATGGCAACAGACGCTCACACTGGCTCTTGCAAGGTCCACTTGTTGCCAGAGGAGATATGATAACCTCATGATCTCCCCGCACACTAGGCTGGCTGAGGATGCATGAGCACCCACTATAGTTCTGGAAAAAAAAGTTAAACTTGTGTAAAAACCTTTAAGTTTTATCTATCTTCATGCCATTCAGGCAAATGGTGTACACAATTTACTGGCGATTATCGAAACTGGTGCGAAATTTGGGTGGCTCCCCCCAGGGGGAATATGTACAGCACCACACATTTTTCCCCCCTGCATGCATGATGTGTGATTGTTTTCCATTCCATGGCCCCTTTCATTTGGAATGTGCTTTTTTAAACATGCGCACTTGATACCGTGCATGCATGTGTACACGAGGGCAAGACGGTCACCTTGAAAGAGTCTGCATGAAATTTTGACTTGATCTGGAGAGGAAAAATCCTACCAAATTCTTGCCCACCAGGGATTTAAACCAATCAGCTCAGATTCTGAATTCAGACACCTTGATCACCAGACCAAGTGCCCTGTCCCCTGATTACTGTCATGAAAGGGTGTGTTATACCAAGTACCAGAGTGGATTGTTTAGCAATGAATTGTTTGTGCTCACATTTGACTGACATCGGTGCTGATAAGCAACCTTCCAGGTTTGTTTGCTCATTTGCTCCCTGCATGATTGCACTGTAGGTTTGAAAACAACAACATGCAATCACTATTTACACCTGTGACATCAAAGAACTCACGAGAAAGCGCTGTTGTCCTGGCTGAGTGAGGTCATTGGCTCCGGTACATCCTGCATGACACGGGGAGAAGTAGGTAATCCCGTTGATGCCACAGATTGGCTCCAGGTGGTTTGGCGAGCAGTCGCAGTTCTGATTGCACTGTGACGTTAAGTTGGCTTCAAAAATCTTGTGACCAGAGCTGTGGACACATAACATTCAACTCTCTTAACACTGTGACACTTGTCTGGTATCCCACATATTCTTAATCTGCACAATGAAAAAAATTCCTTGGAGCATATGGCAAATTCATACAGTGAACTAAGGAACCAAGGTTATAACAGAAAATTGTCTGTGCCTAAACTATGCACACCACCTGTGTTGTGTACTATGCACCAAATGCATGGCTGCAGAATAACAGCACTCCTGTTCTACTTACTAACAGAAAGTTGTAATGTTTTGCATAATGATAATGCTGCTAGAAGGTTTCCTAAGTTATGGCATTTAGATTTGAACTGAATACATGTACAATGCTTTCTACTGTATAAGCTACTAATCAGTAAATGACCTGTTGAAATATGGAAGAGTAGCACCAGCAATACGGTGATTGTCACATCCAAGGAAGAAGAAGATACCAAAGCCACCAATCGCCAGGCAATTCAATGCAAGAACAAACTGCAGAGCACCTGGAAGTAAAAAGTACAGTACGTGTATAACAAACACTACAGAAAAAACACTAGTTTAAAAGACAATGATGGACTTTAACCCTGTAAACTGTAATCTAGAATTATCAAACTGGTGTCTGAATTGCTGTTAGGACCATAAGCGTGTACTTATGATGATCATGACCCTGTTTCTACAAGTAACAATTCAAGGCCATAAACTTTTCTCTCTCAGCTATCATAAATATCTTGGGGGGGGGGGGGGGGGAGTGTTTATAACTCCACACTGCCCATAAGCATTATCGAGGAGCTCTGTAAGCTTGTAATATTGCCATCAAAACTGTGTGGTTGGTCAAAATGTGTACATACACTATAAGCTGAAGTGAACAGATGCGCAAGAGATGGAAACACACACATACAGTGTAGAAGCAGGAAGGCAAATTAGTAATCTTGAAAACTATGTCAAGCAGCACTTGGACAAGGGAAAATATGTACCACAGCCTGCAAGTTTAAAGCTATGGAGCTGTGTGCAGTGTTTCACTGGAATACATTTGTGTTAAAGATCATTCAGACTAATTGTGTCTATCATAAAATCAAGAACTTTCATTACTAGGGAGGGGGAGGCAACTGTTCAGGGTTGCAACTGCAAATACATACATGTGCATGTACCAGTAAGGAGGTAACTAGTGTGAGAAACAGCAAAACAATTTGTTGAGCATACACGCACACACAGAATCTAAAATGCCTGTCTAATTGTGTCTATCATAAAATCAAAAACTTTCATTACTAGGGAGGGGGAGGCAACTGTTCAGGGTTGCAACTGCAAATACATACATGTGCATGTACCAGTAAGGAGGTAACTAGTGTGAGAAACGGCAAAACAATTTGTTGAGCATACACGCACACACACAATCTAAAATGCCTGTCACCTTTTGGCTTCAGTTGAAAACGCTTAAGCAAATAGCCTCCCATCAGAATGCCGATCACAGCACCAGGGATTCCAATACCACCTGCAATAGAACAGCATGTTCAGTAGCATGAATTAACTGTTTTAATCTTTCTTCCACTTCATACATACACAATACATACATGAAGAATTCAGATGAATCACAGCTGACACTAATGTCTACGGTAAAGCTAATACTACGATATCACATGAAATCCCTCAACTTCATTAGCAAATGGACACAACGTCTGCTTCGCTACAAGAAGCAAGCATCAGGATTGTTTACCCGCACATGAGATGAAGATACTCACCTGAAAAAAGACCAAGGACTCAAACTTGTGTAAATCACAGTTTCACATTCTTGAGAAATCAAATTACAAGTAACTCAAGGTTTAACAGCACTTTGCAGGGAAGCATGTGCACATGAACTTGTACCATACTGCAGTTACACCCTAGGACAGAAAATGTGGACTGTAACTCCTTACCAGTGAAGAGATTAGCAACTGAAGTGGAAGTTCCAAACTGTGTTTCGATGTACTTGGGTAGGAACACAACAAAGCCAGACACAATGGCAATCTCACAACAAATGGCTGGAAGCAACAGGGCATACACAGGATTTCGCAGCAACTTCAGAATTGACTTTGGAATCTCTGGGGAGGAGAGAAACATCTTCTGTGAGGAAAATGTCAGTAATCAACACAGGCAGCAACAAACTACATGTATGTATAGGCAGTGTCAGACAACTGTTCCTGATGGACTGTTTTCTGAATGCATACAAAGCATTCTGATTCACAGATTTCAATTCTCAAGCAAAATATTGTAAACTTGACATTTGTTGAACAATTGCAAGAAGAAAGGGAAGAGAGGCCTGTCACCCTAACAACTGATCACAATATACCTGCACTACTGTGAAAAATCTCATTTATGGTGCAGACTGAAACAAAGAATCTACCATCCCTCAGCAACACCACCTGCCATGCCTACTACAAGTAAACTAAAAGGTGCAGTCAGAAAGTGAGGCAGCACAACACACCCTTGATGGTCCGGCCGTAGCTGGTGTCATTTGTTTCCTCTTCATCATTAACCAGCTGCTCCTTGGTCTTTTCCTCCAACATGCGCTGCTTTTCTCGAATAAGAACACGCGGGTAGCCCAGGAATGGCACTGCGAGCAGTAGAAGCAGCAGCCCACATATGATGAATCCTCCCCACCATGCCCCGATCCACTGCGGATGCCCAGCACTGATGGGAACTTCATGTGTGAAACTGTCCACATAGTATTGTAGCAACAAGGCGCCAAGTGCGTACCCCAAGACTGGTCCCAGTGCACCAGAGGCATGGATGAAAGCTGCAATAAATTGACTAATGAAAAAACACCACCAATAAATATACATAAATTGCCAAAAATTGTTGACAGGCTGATCACACCAGAAAGCCTTAGGAATTGATATATATGTATAATACAGTCGGACCCGCTTATGAGGAGCTCCTAATAAGAGACCTATTTTATAATGAGCAAAATTTTTCTTCCCGGTTTGAGTTGTTCTTTGTTATCTATTACAAAATCCTGCTTATAAGGAGCTCGCTTATAAGAGACCTCGCCTATTAGGAGTAAAAATCTTCTGCCCCAAAATGCCAATTCAGTTCGATTATAAGAAGTAGGGGGGGGGGGGGGGGGGGGGGGGGGGGGGGGGGGGGGGGGGGGGGGGGGGGGGGGGACGGTCACCTCTCTGGATCTGTAAAACCGAAAGTAGCACCTTTCTAGAACGAGTTATCTTTCATTAATGCTATTTCCGTTCTTGCACAGCTTGCATCATCGTTTTGTTTTTTCTTCTATGTATATAATAATCCTTGCCGTCATCACAACCTTCATCCTCTCTACTGGCCTCTCTCTTTTCACAGTGTCCTTCATTAAACACCAACATCCCCGTAAATCCCTCCAAAATGACTTCACCACAAGCATCATCCTCATCCATCAACATCATATACCCATCGTCACTCTCATCAACACCAATCACCTGACAATATTTCTAACTTATACAACACCAGAACACAACTCCAGCTCACACCACAAACACACACAACTGACTGCTCTCACCACAGACATACACACAGAACACTCAATAAGCAACCATAACACACACCACATATACAAACACAGAACACGCTGCACAAACCACGAGCTCCTTATAAGCGGGTCCTACTGTATATATTCTAATGTCAGTAAATAAAAATATCCAGCTGCTGTCAACTAGGTTGATATTAATACTGCAATCTACTGATCAACCAGTAGGAAGTAGGAGCCAGATTACACAACACTCTACTTCTCTGGATGAAAGTGTATGTGAATATGGGATGAGAAGATTGGGAGGTGCTTATATGAACTACGAAGATAAGAAAGGATCCTTTCACTCAAATATAATGGAGCACCATTTTTAAAACAACAACAAAACAAAACCAGGTTCTTACAATACCAGGTATCACGAGTGGAACGCTATGGAATATATTTTGCTTTAAAAAGATAAAACACGCATTTGCTTGGTGGAAACAACAAATGTGTCAATGAATGTAAAAAAAATATCAAATTATGTTCTTTTAGTCTAATCTCTAAAGATCTCTTACCAAGATAGGCTGGGGGACTTTTCCTTTGCCACATGGTTGTCCACGAAAGTGATTCCAAGAGTGAGGATGGGTGTGCCGCCAGTGCCAATGAGGATCTGTGCTGCTATCAGAAGCATCACATAAAACCAGTTGCCCGAGTTCTCGTCTATAACACTGTGCGGATGACCTTCGTACCCAGAGTCCTGCCCTGGTCTCCTGCAGATGTTTCATCAGTCATATTGGCAGACATCCGTGACTGCAGTGTATATTTGGAGCAATGACATGCGGCAAAGCAAACAGAAGTGATCCAATTCCCATGACGACAACCCCTATACCTATCCACTTGGGAATGTGTCGATTACTGCCTAAGTAACTCACAAAAATCACAGATATTAAAGAACCCATTTCGTAAGAGGCAGCAATCATACCGGAAATGGAGCTACCAGATCTCAATCGTTTTTCAATGGTAGTGATGACACTGTTGAGGTAGCCAGTGGGACACTGCCGTTGCCACAACCAGCAGCATACACATGAAGAAGACAAACAACCTTGACAGTAAGACAAGGGCGAAGACATGGGAAGGTCCATCGAGCAAAAGTGGCAGTCATAGTCTTCCTCTAAGCTTAGGTTTTCTTCCTCAAAGTGCGCACCTCCTTGTCTCCGTCTCCACTTGCTTGTGGAAGCAATGCCTTACGACTGTTCACCGAGTAGCCACTAGTTGAACTCTCCACTCCGAGGGACACACCGCCTGCACTGACACATCCTGGGCTCTCCAGATCATGAGGTGACAAGCTGAGCCCAGCGTCCTCATCAGTGTGACTACTGTCACCTGCCATTGTACTGTTTCAAAGTTGGTCCAGAACCCAGTCAAAAGACACTCAGCCTGAGCAGTCAGCCATCTGTAAAACAACGGGCATATATAACAAAAACCAGGGAAATCTCAAAAACAAATTTTAGGAAAACTGATAATTAAATTAGATAAATTATAAACAAGATGGCCACCAGCCCAATATGTTGTTTCCATTTAATGACCTGCTGTAGTCCACAGTCGTAGTCGTTGTGTCATGTATGCAGCCCGCGCGCACTTAAGACCCAGAACGCAAGCTCTCTGACATCAAGCATGCTGACATAAAGAAAGTACTGAAAAACCCTTATCGTGCCTCTATGCACTTGCAAAAAACCCAAACACATGAGGTCGTGTGAGCTCGCCTAGCTGGTTGACGTCACAAACGTTTTGGCGTATGCGAGGTTCTAACATGGCTGAATGAATTCTTGTAATATAGTCGTTCCCCTTTGACAGAGTTACTTCCTGCAGACCTGACTGACAGACGATTGCTTACTGGTATCGGAGAAGAGACCCTCTCTCTCTCTCGCCTTAGACGCGCGCTTGCGCTCGCACGCACGCACCCCCCCCCCCCCCCCCCACACATTATGCTTCTGAGTGTGAGTCAGTGGCAAAAACGAAACCCACTGAAATTCCCGCTTTCCACATGTCGAGTTGTAGAGATTGCGAAAAGATACTGCATTTCGATGCAAAATAATTTCTAAACCATCCCAGAACATGCTGGTGCAGTAACGTCAGTAGATTACGTCACCTTGGAAAGATATCGAACCTTACAGTAAGCTGAGGAATGCTCTAGATCTGACCTGTTCAGTACGTAAGCAGCCCTGCACAGCGTTCTGGGTTCTTCTTCTTTCATGAATTTGTTCTCCGTGCATATTCTGTTCATAAAGTATTGGAGTTGTATTCTGTTGTATCCCATGTCTTCTCTGCGATTGCACGAAGATGGCGACATAGTAGAAGTAAAATACACCACGTCTCCAAACAGAGAAAGTGGCGAGACACCCCCAAGAAAAAACAGCATCACGTCAATCAAACATGACGCACTTACTTTACGTCAGTGCGCGTGCGTCTCTTCTTCGATGTTTGTGGCTTGCAGAGGAAATGTGCTGTGGGTACAAATTTTCGAGTCAACTGATGATAACGGCTGCAGTGAATTTTTCTAATTTTTTTGTATATATATTTTTTATGGCACCCCAGGCTCATTATGTATAGTAGGAGCGATTTTGAGATCTAAAGTGTGTTCACCAGCACTTTCATCAGGTACGGCTTACGCCAAAAGTATAAAAGCGACAACCTCCAAAATTCACTTAGTTGAGAGTCCGTATTCATGCTATCTATGTCCAAAAAAAATGGAGTGGTTTAGGAAAATATTACGCCTTTAAACGCCAGAAAGCCACTTTTTCTGAAAAGGGCGATAACTCGCAAATCATGTGTGCAATTGTACCTGGATCGGGCCTTCTATTCAACAATCTTGATTCATTTAGAAACCCCAAATTTGAAATCGATCGGTTCAGTATTTTCGGAGAAATAGGCATCTGAACTGGGTTCACATGCAATGTCAACTCAGGCTCGGTTTACATGAAAACTATAAGAGCGACCATTTTCTAGTAGTGACTCTGTTCAGAGTCCGTATTCAAGCTATCTACTGCCAAAAAATTGAGTGATTTAAATAAATATTACGCCTGTACACGAAAGACAACCAACTTGTCTCAAAAGGGCGATAACTCCCAAATCACTTAAGCAATCATCACACGCTTGATTCCTCTAATGTAACATTTTTGATATATTTGGATACCCCATATTTGAAGCCATTCGGTTGAGTATTTTCCAAGAAACGGGCCTGGATAAATTCACACACACACAGCCGCACGCACGCCACATACAGCACTCACTGAGGAGGAAGAAGCTGCGTCGGGGCCACCGTACATGTCAGCATTGATGACCGCACGGTTTTCTTACTGTCATTGTCAGAGTTACACTTGCAAAATCGTCTCTGCGGGAGATCGCAGTGACGTGCGTTTGTACCACAGATGCTTGCCCTTGAAGTGGAAAATTTAGGCCCGTCCTATGATGTTGTTTCCATTACTATGGAAACAACATAAAAAACACCAGGGTATGCAGTTTATACATGTAACTACTTTTTGAGACAGAAAATCGTAACAAATCACAACCAAACATAAATTTGATAAAGGCAATCTAAAACAAATCTGCCAGTTTGAGATGTCTTGGTCATGAAAAATCAATAATAAGACCACTGTGGTTTTGATCCAAGAGCTTATGATCTTCAGTGGATCACAGGTTCACAATTTCACTCTGAGGTCAGTGAGGATTAATGAAGGGGTGTGGTGTACATTGTACTGGGTGCACGATCAACCCAATCACTGTTGCCAAAAGCAGCTATAAGCAGATTATCTGTACCAGTATACTGCTGCTCTAGAAACTATAAAGCTGATCATTTACTAGGCCATCTCCACAAAGCAGAAATTTAACCAAGAGATTTGCCTGAGGGTTTCCCTTTCTATCCACTTTCCGACAGGTTCTGGTTTTCATGAAAACTACTGCTTGCAACCAAATATAAAGAAGATAAAGAAAGAAACAAACAAAATAGAGAGAAAACACCCACTGCCTTGATGATTTATTCAGAGTTTGTCATTCCAATGATTACTGGATTTGGAAATCCCTTACAAGATAACAAAATACCTAATATCGTACAACGTACACTACAAAAATAAACTGACAAAAATCCACTCACAGCATGAGCAGAGCATGACTAGATTGAAGGCTAACTTGTAGTTGTACTTCAAGCTTTATCTATCTAATGTTACACCCATGTGTACCCTGAAGCATGTGTGACAAGCAGACCTTGATTAATATAATTTAAAATTAGAATTAAAAAAACGCAACCAGACCTTATGAACATGTTCGTGTTACTCCTATATGGTTACGAAGAAAATCATAGCTAGTGAGGCCTAAGCACATTAATCATTGGTACAAGACCTACCTGAGTTCACTTCATTCTTAGTACACCAACGCCTGGGTATTATTAATGGGCAAACCCACTTGAGGCTGGGAGGGGGGAATGTGGGTGTGGGCGTCTTTTATTTAAGTGTTGCTTTTACTTCTAGCATTAAATTCATGAGTATGTAATGAGAAATACATTCCTTTTATAAGTTTTCTCTTTATTTGTAATGAGACATGCTATGTGGTGGGTGCTCGTCTGTTCTTGGATTATTTGTCTATTATCAACAAGGAGCACACCAAATTTGTGTTATGAAAAACAAAATAAATCATTACATTTTATCCTTATCACCAGAACTGAACATGTGAAGAAAACAATGAAGAGAACTTGACTCCATTTGTCAGTAAACAGTATAATAATAATAAAATAATATGAAGTTCACTTAAATCATGTCTGCGCAAATGTAATAAGCCCCTAAGCTCCCACTGCACAAAAGCACAATGTGTGGACCTGCATTTATGATGAGAACCCTATTTGTACCACCCGTACCTGCTGTACATACAGTGTTGTTACAATCAGACACTAATCCTTTGAGAAACATGTAGCTGGCCTGATTTACAAAATACTGCTGGCGGCACATACAGTAGTGATACTCACAGTTATTGAAAAAAAGAAAAAAAGAATCGAACTTATCCACCAGCACAGTCTGCCCAAGCACAAGGAAGTACAAGCATGTGTGGTTATAAATTGAATCTCCTGTCTTAGCCTCGTGTCCCGCTTCTAGTGCTCAGCTTGGTTTATGGCGACCGGAGACTGTGTGCACGGCTTGACACAGTTCACGCTCACAGTGGACCAATACCGCTACACTGCAACACACTTAACGTTTGTACACGGGTGACGCTACTTGTAGTACAAGACGATATGATTGCACTATCTCTCTCGCAAAGCGAAATATCGGTGTCTGGGTGTGCGGAAAACGATGTCAGGTCACCCCTCCACAACCCAAGCCTCCCCTATGAGCCTCTCACTCCACTCCTTTCCCCACGCCCGTTCTGTTATAAAAATCAGCGTGCGTGCATGCGTGTGCAAAGTGTGTGGTTTGGTGAAACTACCTACAACAACACGATAAACGTGTCCGTTACACTGTGACTAATTCAGAGAGTAATACATCATACTACAGGTGCAGCACACCCGTTTGCTCTTTCGATTCTGACAAGATACAAAACGTCAGTGGATAAGAATTAACCCTTTCCTTTGCACAACTATTTGGAAAAAATGACAGTTTGTGGGTACATTCAGTTTTAGGCTTACTGCACACATACCTCTCATGGTTTACATTAATACCTATATAATATCTGAAAGGGTACTGAATGCAGAATGCAATTAGCATACAATTATCATCAAGGGAGACAAGTGGGGAGATAACTGTGTCCCGAAGGGAGATCATTCATCTCTATCTAGCCTCACGTTTGACTTTCAAAGTATATTTGCACCTAGTTTAGTGGAAATATCCATCCTGAAGCAGTGGGGATTAAAGTTAAACCTTGTCATTTATACATTTTATCAACCAATGTGCAGATTTACTATGCAAGTCAGTTCTAAAAAATTAAACATTTTGTGATGCTGCGCCATGGTTTCTGTTTAGCCCTTATTTGTACTGACCTTGCATGATACTTCACAGACTGTTCAAACATACACAGAACACTTTGTTATGCAACTGACTTGTACTGCAGGCTTACTGAAATAGCTGCTGGTGATGTCTGTCATGAGATCTATCCCTACACTGCCTAAGATCATACTTGAAACACCTTATATATATAGACCACTGAGCACATCTGACACAGCAAAATGCACCGTGTGCCCTGCTTTTCAGCCCCCCTCCGCACACCTCTCTGTCTAGCATACAGGTTTGTTCAGTGCTCTGCAATAACATGACAAAGTCCAGGGAAGAATATCCTAAATGAGTATCATGTCACAGTATCTTGCCACACTCTAATCTTCACTTTCTGCACCATTCCCCGGAATATCGAACAAAATTCGATGATTATCCCCATTAGGTAATGACTGCGCCGCCATCTTGTTGATACGATTATCTACACTTACAAAAAACAGGGTTGCAAAACTGGCAAACCAACATCTTTCAAAACCACATGGAAGGGAAATCCACACCGGAATGCGGTACATCATGAATGACGTGTATGCAATGGCTTTCCCGTGATTCCCACACTGCTATAAACCGGTAACTCTTGAATCCGCCTACAAGTGGACTTGCAAAGGAAAGGCTTAAGACACAACAGCATCCATTCATGCCAAACCAACCAAAGCAGCTAAAAAAAACAACAACAACAACAAAACTTGCTGCCTAGTTCACATCTATGCACAAAGAAATGCGACAACATGTGATATATTTTTGGATACATATATACATGGGCTACTGGCTAAACCTCTTTTAGTTTTAGGGATGATTTTCAATTCAATCCAATTCAATTCAATTCAATTCAATATAACTTTATTGTCTGTCGATGGCAGAAAATTTTCTTCTGGCTCGCACACACACACACACACACACACACACACACACACACACACACACACACACACACACACACACACACGCACATTTTGCATTTTGTTTTCCCTGTTCTTTTATGATCTGTGTTACATTATTACTGCACATTACTGAAATCAGCTGACAGTGATAGTTTGGAAGTTTGTAATAATTGAAGTCATACTCATAGGGTTATGTCACAACCAGGAGAAGAAATTTTGTTGCACACACACACAAAGAGAAGATCCGCATAAACTGATGAAGTCTGTAGTGAAATACATTAGAAAACATGCTTGTATTGTTCAATACAGTACCAGGAAACCTCTGCTGACACTTGCATTTTCAACAAAGTCTGTTAGAATTACTCACAGCTCCTCTAGCCTGGTTTCAGCTCCTCTGACATAGACTCACCACCACACAAATTTTACCAACTCTTGTTTGGAATACTAACCATGTTTTGTACTCCAGCACACTGGTCTAAAATCTCTCATTACGACTAGAATTAACAATACAAAATTGTGCCTTTCAACGCACCACTGCAACTATCACAAAAATGTATGATGCAAAACATGACTTTCAACTTACCATTGCAACAGCAGCACAGCTTCTGTCTACGTGTGGACAACTGCTTTCACCATTCTGTAGTCCTAGTTTGTAACAACATGGGTGCTCTGGTACTAATAGTTGTCATACAAATCTGTCACCTGCAGTCCCACAGTAGGTAAGCATCTGTGTCGTGTGCTGTATAAATAAAACAAAACACGCAAATAAATTAATAATACAATAGTCTTGTCTAACTTCTGTTCAAACTGATGCTAATGGTCATGCTAAATCTAACAATTCAGAGATGTGCAGGTTTGTTGGCTGTAAACTCAGAAGTATAAGAAACTCTTTGTGTATATATATATATAACTAAAAAAAAATGTGTCTGAAGTCAAAACGGTTTGAAAGGCAAATGACATTAATGGGGAGTAGCTGATCAGATGATACACTAACATATTGTACAGACAATGTGCCACCAGGTCAACATGCCCATGATGCCACATGGAATGACATACATGTGACACACATACATACATACTATTATGCCAACAGATGTTTAAGTTTCATGTACCAACAGAGGTCATGCCGAACAAAAGGCAAGTATACATGTATACATGTGCATAAATGGGTAAAAACAAAGAGTCACTAGAGTACTTTTACAACTTGTACATAATTTTATTGTACTGCTCCACTGTAGGATGGGGCAACTGAATTTAAGTTTACTTAATGTGTCTTTGTCCATGTGTGTGTGTTAATATTCCATTCTAATTTCTATATTTTCATGTTAGCTGGATGCTGCTTGGTTTACAATAATGTGCAAATACATACATTTGTTTGTATTCTTCATGGGGCTGGGTAAATTACGCAACTGTGTGGAAAATACATGCTTACCATCTTCAAGAGAGCCCTCATGTGGGGTACAAATACATGTACTGCTACAACTTAAGATGCATGCTTAGTAATATAGTATCGTTACATCAACCAACAAGGCCCCCGTGCCCCAAAGAATGTCTGTACATAATATCAGAAATGGAAAGTTGCATGTGTATGCATCGGTACAAGCCATGTATTAAAGCTGAACTACAGTTTCTGTTTCAGAAAGCCAACCATGGAGAATAATCACTGATCAGTACATCATCTATCCATAGGAGAGTACAGATCTATGTGTATCTAACTCCCCTAAAAGTTAATTTGAAAATGTATTGATTGGCCTCGTGGTTAAGGCATTTGCTTCTTGCCTCTGGGTCCTACAGCCATGGGTATCTGATGGGAAGGAATTTTGGTCAGCTATTTCCCTTCATCAAATCAAAACATTTCACATGCAGACAATCTGACACTTGTTTACAGAGCGCAGCTTACCGCTTATGCGCACTGTGTAGTGTGTACATTAATATCCAAATACCTTAGCATGGAAAAGGCATCATTGGAATGGATAAAAGATAACCAGCAATCAGTGAAGCACAACAGCAACAGCATTTTTCAGCAGGTTACCGTTAGGGATGATGAAACTGTCAGAGGAAAAATAGATCTACATCTCAAAATGGGAGGGATACATGCTGTGGTAATTGCAGTGTTGCATTGTGACATAAATACCTGGTTTGGTGAAACGGTAAACTGTCAAATCCTTTCCCGCAACCTTTTCGACGCCCATCCTGTGGTTTTCAATTATTGTTGCACGTTTTTCAGTTTTATTCGAGCACGGCACTTTTGTTATGTGCAAGAGATGAACTCGCTTGACGTTAAGATTAAGAGGTCGGAGTAAAGAGAAGTGTGTGTGTGTGTGTGTGTGTGTGTGTTCTCTGACAGGGTTCACGAAAACAAAAGCCTGAGCATACGGAAACAAAAACCGTTCCGAAGGTGCCGCAGTCTCAACCTAATGCCAGGCCCATACTAACCGTTGCATGCAAACCCACTTGCCTGGCCCTATATACAAACCGGCAGAGGCTACGTTTGCTTCGCTGAGTGGTTTTGGGTTAAAGAAAGTCTCTTTATCAGTCGTAACCTTTCGTTCTTACCTTTCCTAAACAGCATCCTGACAGTCTTTTATTTTTTAGGATCCACAGTTTCGCTTGTTACAGGAGGAACGGAGTAAATGACGACCGCAATTTCCATTGGTCGACTTTCATAGTTAAAGGGGCGAGCACTTTGGCGGGAAAATTGGCACTGTTTTCATTTTGTTAACCGTTTGACCAGGAACACTCCGGCAGCCGCCAAAAAATGTGTTCCTGGTGTAGTTCTTTTCCTCCAAGCTGTATGAAATGCCATTATTTACAGGTTACGGAACTGCTGAGGAGAAAACCCAAGCCGGGGTGCAACCACAGACCTACTGCTCAGCCCGCGGGGCTGGCCCATGTTAGAACATCTGATCGGATTAGCGTCCTAACATGGGTCGGCCGGGGCGGTGGGCACTGGGCAACACCACAAGTTGTAGCAATACTTATTAAAAGCATGTAGCGGCCTCTCCCGGCACTCAAAAGTAAAATACTGCCTTGGTGCTGACATGCAAGTCTCCAAACATGAAGTTTAGACTTGACTGCACCGTGCACGGTCCCCGCCCCGGCCACCCCCTTCGCCCTCCCTAATTTCAAGTCTTCTGCTGTTTTGCTGTTGTTTAGTTTGGATTTTTTGTTGGGTTTGGTTTTCTTTGGGGTTGTTGGGGTTTTTTTTGTTTGTTTGTTGTAGTTTTTTTGGTTTTGTTTTTTGTTTGTTTGGGTTTTTTTTTTTTTTGTTTTTTTTGTTTTTTTTTTTTTTTGGGGGGGGGGGGGGGGCTGAAGCTGAGGATAGGAGTCTGGCTAAACTGAAATTGCCAAGTAGTGGCTGAAAATTCCCCAGCCTGTAGGCTATGCCGACTGATTTGGTTCAGGCTGTCAGTCAAGTGTCTGGAACTGACATGGCAGTCCGTCACTGACAGTGCATAGTACTGCCGTGAAGCACTTCTTCGTCAGTCAGGTTTCACTGATTCAGTCAGTGCTGAGTTCAAGCTTTGGGAGGAGGGGAGGTGGGGCTCAGCGAGGAGGGAATCACGTAGAGGGGACGGGGGCCTTTATTAGAAACGCCGACACCGTGGCCGCTGACTGATATAGGCCACTGCCGGGCACGCGGCACACCTGACCGGCACGGCGGTGACCACTTGAAAACCAAAACGGCTCGGCGTCCGTCACTGAGTGTACTATGATGATACTTGAACTGATCATCACGATCACTATTCATTTCTCTGTTGTTCGGATACTCAGTACAATGTGGTCGGGTTAGGTCATGGGCGTCCTAGTCTTGCCCTATTTGAAGACTGACTGGAAAAAGAATACTTAACTGAAAAGACTGACTGAAACACTAAAAACTGAACCATGCCGGCCAGAAAGACTACTGAACATGAAATTCAGTCAGTCTTCTTACTACAAAACAGAGTTTTATTCAGTGTTTGTCAGTCAGTTTTGGGGGGCTTCAGAGTGAGGAAAGTAAATTCAGTTAAAGAGGCTTTTCCTGCAGGTTGATCTGTGTTAAAAAAAAAAAAAAGTGTTTCGTCAGTTCATGTTGCTTCTGCGTTAGCTTAGCCGGGCCAGTACTTCACACGCATCAGCGCTAGTGCTTAACTGAGCAGAACGGTAATGCAGTTTTGAAAGTCCTACCAAGTCAGTTTTCCGAGTGAACCCGTCTAAACTCGTGGCAAGATTGATTCTGTCGGCGATGGCCGCCTGATTCTGTCGTGATGTTGGAGTTTATTCAGTAGACCCCGTCGACGGTAGCCGCGGCTTAGTCAGTCCGGCAGTGATGCAGCCATTTTTTCTCTCTCTCTCTCTCTCTCTCCGACAATTGTTGTGGTATGAGCCATACTGGAGAATGACTTTCATACACTGTACTGACAACTACTATTACCAAGGATTCTAGACAGGCTTCGCATCTAGGGTCCTTCCCACGACCAGAGGGCATAGCATGGTCGTATCTGCGACGTCCAGCGGCACAAGGGACGCAACCACTCTTTACTGCCGAAACGTGTGATACCTTCCTTCTGCCCTCGCTTGGGCTGATCGAAATACTACTTCTGAGGAAAAACACGATATTTATGCATGGCGGTTATGGCGGTAGCTTGCGCAGCATACTCTTGCTGGCTAAAAAACAAAACAAAACAAAACAAAAAACAGTCCGTCCACTCGGACACTTCAGCCGGTTAGACTGTCGGAACTGTTTCTATCCCCTCCATTCCCGTGGCCGTTTGGAGGACCGCTATTGTTTCTAGTGATGCCTGTGTCCAGTCTGTTCGTTTCAGCGCTTCAGTCACTGAGTGTTAGTAGAAACTAACGCAGGCTGGGGGACATTCCGTCATCATTTCAGTGACGCGCGCGCGTCACTGAAAATTAATTGCCGAGCTTAGATGTATGTCCTTAGTTCACATGGTCGGGAGCCAAAAATTTGAACACGCTTGCCTTGCTCCAAACAGTAAGTTGGTTGAATGAATTTATTATTACAGACGTACCCAGTACTGCCGAGTGGATGTTATGAGAGGCCGGGCAGGGTAGTTGCTGCACTGTGACCTGGCTTCACTTGTCATGTACCATTCCGCGCTACGGCGGCGTCATGCTGAAGAATCTCTTGACGCGGGCAAGACAACTGATTTTTGACGGTTCGTTGTCAGCCCACCAGCTAGTGTCTGTCTAAACACATAAAAGTAACAGAACAAATAAATAACAGGACTGAGAGGCATGCTCAGACTCAAGTTTGTCCCGTCGACCATCAGACCATAGTATTCAGTAAATCAGTGACAGACGCGGTGAACTGAAACCGGCTGTGGGTTCGTGCATCAGTGTGCACCGTCGTGCAGGTGTATGCTTGCCCTCGACAGACGGTGTGCGCCGTGGGGACAAAGAGGTGCATTATTACCATATCATCTGCTTCAAGTTTGTATGATACTCTACCTTTTTTTAAAAACTCTCCTGAAAACAAATTTCCCAAACTGGGATAATAAAAAGCATAATGAATTGCATTGACTTGAATCAGCTGAATTGAATTGAATTCAGTGAAAGACTGAAACTACAACTCAGGCTGACTACCTGTTGATCTGATCGGCACCTGGCTGAGTCCGTCAGAGCAAGTCACTGACTGTCCGGCGGTTCCGAGTGAACGATGGCCGATCGATTAGCAACTGACGGTCCGGAAATCAGACACAAAAACGTGACTGTCAGACAGTCCGGCGACAGCAATCAAGCAGGCACTCGGCCATCGACTGATTTAGTATGAAAACAGCAAGTGGCAACAACAACAACTGAACACACACACACACACAAAAACCCTGCAATATCCGACGCCGGCACCCCCCCACCCCCTCAGTTCCCCATCCCCATCCCGGCCGTTGTTCAGTTGATCATAGTTGTTTTTTACTGAGCCGCGTCTGCCAACTCAGTGGATCCGGCTTCCGGCACCGCCTCCCCCCCCCCCCCCCCCCCCGCCATCCCCAGGGCAAACTAATTATCTTTCTACACCGGTGTATCATTCACTTCACTGGTCACGTTGAGTAGTCGATTACATGTTTACCTAGTTTCTGGGCAAGCACAGTCAGTGTCAGTATATCAGTCTATCTACAAATGCCGGAACGGATACCGTCTGCACTGCGTTACTAGTAAAAGATCCGCATAGCTGGGCTATCTGACTGCTCGTGATAAGTGAAGTCAGTACTTATTATCCTTGTCTTTCAATAACTGTGACTGATCAAAAGCGGCGACCACTCGGAGTCAGTGCAAGATAAACCCAGCGCCCGGCTGCGACTCAGTTACCGTTTTTCCAGTGGGTGTTTTTTTTTTTTTTTCGGTCACTAGTAAACCGGCTCTGAGCCGGGGAAGAAAAAAAAATACTCACACACACACACACACACACACACACACCGCGCGTCAGTCACTGAAACTGAATTGCCGAGCTTTGATGTACGTCAGTCTTACTAGAGTCAGTTCACATCAGTGGAGCCAAAAACTAGAACACGCTTGACTTGCTCTAAACACTCAATAAGCTGGTTCAGCGAATGAATTTCAGTATCAAGTCATTACAATGAGACTCGTGACGTATCCGGTACTGCCGCGCGGCTGCTGTGAAAGTGGTAGGGTAGTTGCTGCACCTGGCTTTGCTTGTCATGTACCATTCCGAGCTACGGCGTCAAGAATCTCATGACGCACTGTCAATTACTAGACGCCATAACTTGAGGATGCTACAGGCTGTGACAGTCTGAAAGCTGACAACTAAATTCCGGCTTTTGAAAGCCCCCCTGTTTTTAATCTTTATTTTTTACCTGGTACACTTTATTCTGTACGTACTAGTGCCACGCATATTATCGTCGAAAATCGGATGCGGCCGGGGTTGAGACGTCGCTTGCCGTGCTGACTGGAATCCCAAGCTGAACGTGCGCGCGGCGGTTTCGGCCACAGCACACGGCGGGAACAAACTCAACTGAGTGGAGTGAGTGAAGTGGAGAAAACAAAACGAAACCGAACACGCAGCGCCGGGTGATGGCGCTGGCACATGTACGCGGCAAAATCGCCTGTCTTCCCCACACTTCCACGGCTCTGGCCCTGGGCTGAGCAGCTGTGAAGCACTGTGTGTACACAAGTAAACACAGGCGCTAATCAGCGTGCGAGTTTACCATCCTATCAGTAGTCCCAGTGTTGTCTCGGCTCCCGGCCTTCCCAGTGAACGAAAAAGCGTTCTGTATTTCATTATCTTCAATGGTGCTCTTTCGCCTTTGCAGGTAATTGCTTTCGTATTTTTTCTGAGATGGTAGATGCGATAAACGTCTCAGTGTACGCCGTGAGCTGTCTGTTGCGGCACACAGTACAGTACCGTAGCCGTGGTTAGTGCGCTTGACTGCCTAAGTCTCACTGAGCGTGTAGATGTCCGCAAGTTGTCCGTTTTGATAAGTCACGTCAGTTGGACTGATGGACATGTTTTAAAACTATCTTCACCCTTAGCTGTAGGCCCATGAGTTATTGCTGTGACAGTTGTCATGAAGTTACGTGTGTCGTGTGCAGTTTGTTAGAGTGAGTCCATGAACACAGGGACCGTCGGCCTAGCGGCGCCGGTGTAACAGTCCAGATTATACCCCGCCTGGAGTATACCCCCAAATAAACTGGCCTAGCCCAGACTATACTCCCGTATAAACTGGCCTAGTCCAGACTATACCCCGGAGTGTACTCTGGCCTAGGCCCGTTTAACCCTCTCCTGCCCACTTTAACCCCCCTACCACGGACGACCAGAGAGAGAAAAAGAAACGTCTTTGCTTGAATGTTGCACGCGTTTTGCCACTCGATGTTCAATGACGGCGTGTGGCACACGTGAGCGGTTCTATAGGTTTCTTTTTTCCTATTACTTTATTTTCTTAAATCTGTGTTGTAATTGTCCTGATGCACCCAGAGAGAGAGAGAGAGGTGCCTCCGCAGGGAAATTCTGTAAACTTGCAATGCCGCTGGTATCTAATAAAGTACAAGACAAATCAAACCGCTTCATTCTGAAAACAGCAAAGAGCCAAGTGGATTTTCCTCAGAGTCACACATTAAATGCACTTTAAAATAGAACAATACTCAAATTAACAACAGCCAGGGTTTCTCTTGGTGTCGTGATGGTAACAGTACCTGAATGTCAAACGCTCAAACACATTGAAGTGGTCGCTTCTGTTTTCAATGTAGAAGCAAACTTCGCTTGTCCCCTTTAGTGAAAACGTTGCGGGTTATCGCATCCAACGCATATTGGTGCCCACCTTGGTAAAGATGTAAATCTAAACGGCCGTGAACGCAGACGGCCGTGTACAAACACTTTAGTGAACTCTGTTCACAGGTGGGTATATTCCGGGCAGGAGGGGGTGAATCCGGCCTGGGCTGATCTATACCCAGGGGGTTGAACCGGCCTAGGCTACTTTATACCCTCGGGTATAAAGTAGCCAGGGGTATACTCCGGCCCATTACACCGGGACGGCAGTCGTGTGAATAAGAGACTCCTAGCGAATGGTTGACGCGTGTGAAGTAAAATCGTAGTGACACTGAAACTGACTATCATGGTGACCTTACAGTCCGATATGATGTTACTGAACCGGCCTGAGGTCCGCACCGTTTGGGCGGCATTATAAAATGATGAATGTCCGCTGTCGGAGCTTCAAGTTTGAGTCAACCCGGCAAGCGGCGACTGAGCATTCAGACCGCACTATGAAGTCACAGCGGTGTTATTGTCTGGTGCATGTAACACTGAAAACTGCACACAAATGAACAGACTTCTTCACCGACTGACGCTACTGACAGCAGATGCTCCTTCCGAGAAATCGGCACATCACTGAGTCCGAAGACCTGACACAGGCGTTTGAAGCTCAGTGGCCAAGCCGGTAGGCCTAAAACTGGGGCCCTTGACCCAAGAGGCGATCATCGTTCTGTTGTGTCCGAGTTTTTCCTTATGCGTGATTTATGACATTTTGCCGAGCATCACCGTTAGGCACTTATCACAACATGATGTAGCATACCCGGCTGTACTGACCTGGTGGTTGGCCTACCAGTTCATGTAGCTGTCCTCTTCTGCTTCGGCCCAGACAGACGCGGGCAGACGGAACCTAGGCTAGAACTGATGGAAACCAAGTCAGCCTTGAAAGTAATATAATAATAATAATACTGATAACAATAACTGATTCAATTTCGATGCTTCCAATGCCGCCTGTAAACGCTGTCTTCACCGATTACTGACTTTCGCAAGGCGACTTAAAAAACAAACAAACACACTGCTGTTTTGGGAAATTCGGACTGCTTTCCCCGGGGGAAGCGCGTCGCCGCGATGCAGCGCCACCATACACCTATCCTAATTTTCGATTTTACTTGGGGAGGAAAGCCGGATAACCCGGAGAGAAACCCCCGATGAGCATCCCGCGGGTAGCCAGGAAAAACAGGTATCACATATCACAAACTCGACCTCACGCTTCATCGCCGTGACAACGGCCGTGGCGACCGATGGTTCAGTAGCGCAGCGAGTAAGTCCAACGCGCCACGTATTAGACCACCGTTCACCCCCCAGTGAGAGTTGTGGCCATGCCATGTTGCCGGCCCCCAACTGACTTGAGGACCAACGTGACTGAGTAAGTACTGGTACACTTAAGACACGTACACTTACACTGATAGGTACGTGAAGCGGGTTTCCCACTGGCAGGGTCTACCCTTATGTTACCCAGCTGAAGAGAGATGTCCACTGATGCAGTTACGTGATGTTGCGACATGGCCGATACTCGTACTACTGATGTAGTATGGCGGTTGACAGACATCGTGCGGTTTGGGTCTGATGTTAGTTGTGCGTCGGGGCGGATCGGAGTCAAATCATGTCAGTGATCGCAAACGGCTGTCGGAAGAGCGTGGCCGCTGGAGACACTGAAAACTGTCATAACTTGCAACCGGCGGCTGATAACAGTGCGTGGAGTGTAGAAGATATAATTATATGTATAGGGCCGGTAGCCGAGTCAGCCAAACATTGCACAGGTGATACACGTACTACGACACGACTGACAGAGGTCATGTATACAGCGTAAAGTGTATACATGCTCTATAGACCAGCTTCCAGCGGAGTTTCAAGATGTGCAGAAGGAACAATTCATCGCCGTGACATCGAGTCTGCGGGCAGGACTCTACGTCATTCTACAGGCACATGTGCGGCTGAGCACGAGTAACTGTGTTTCAAGCAATCGGTGACGGCCGAGAATACAAGAACTGGTTAATTCTGGCAGTGACTGAACTTAGGACCGCATCAGTCACCATGTGACACTGGTGATAGATCTGTGCCGCCCTTCATCGCAATTCATCAGTGCTCACCGAGAACTTGAGATGTGGGCGTCGGACCTGGGCGCAACAGGTGGTCTCCTAGCTTACGCCTGTGGGCCCGGTGCTGCTGTGCTGTTGAGCTGTTCGTCAATCTGGAAAAAAACGTCAGCACCGCCTGCTGAGTGCAGTGACAGCCTGATTTTCTCCCCAGATTCGCGCAGCTGACTGCTTTTTGTCTTGATCTTCCGACCCATTCAGTGTGTCCGTTCCGGCACACACACGGCAATTAATTGTCGAACACACACCAGCGTTGGTTGTAATGGCTAGTTATACGACATTAAGTTTATATGATCAAATACAGTGTAGTAGTTTGGTATACACCACAATATGGTACAGCAGAAGGGTTTTGCAATGCCTTGATAGACGACGGATGTCACCGATGTGGTACCGTACTCTGGGACGTCTGTTATGACCACTGAGGCGGTCTGTGCCATTTTTGGCATCGCAAAATCTGATTTCACTGGTGTTGGTGTTTCTGCAGACCCATTGACCTTCATAAAATATCCTCGTTAGGGAAATGCAGGCTGCTCCCCCTTGTTAGACACGCCATCGAGTCCATCCAGTTACTTGCCGGATTGACCCCCCCCCCCCCCCGCCCCCCCCCCCGAAAAAACAACAAACAACAACAAAAACAAACAAACAAACAAACCCAAAGAACCGAATAAACCAGTTCTATAGTCCCTTTCTAATTGTGTGCATTTTTAAAGTGCATACACATACTGATCCACGGCATAACACATTTGAAATCCGTGCATGAAGAAACATGATAAATGACACCCCAAAGCCGTCACTGAACTAACCGCCGGGAATGCAGCAGGTGATGAGATAAAGTTATCTACCATCTTTTTACGTCTTTGTCTGATAGCCCCATGCAACACTGACTGATGGATTTGAAAACAATAAATATTCCATGGTGTGCTTTGATATCAAACTTTCGAGAATTTTTAGTCATAAAGACAAAAAAACACCAACAAACCTTGATAAGGCGATCATTCAGCTGAAACTCATTGTTAAAAAAAAATGTAGATGACGAGCCGGCGTTGTTTTACCACATACAGCGTGACGGCATTAAGAGTACAATTATCAGTCACTAATCGCAGTGTAATCTATCGCTTCAAAGTTCGACTGAAGAAGCAGCCACAGTCTGAAGTCGCACGGAAAACACCAGTGATTTACTGTAGCACAGTAGACTGCCCACTGATCAGGAGAATCTGTGGCTTCTAGTTCTACAGTCTATGAGCTGGAAGAGCTTTGGACTTTCAATGCCGGCTCACGTCGTGAGCTGGAATCCCGGCTGGGAGCCATTTTTTTTTTTTTTGTCAAGCGGCTTTGTCAGTGTCCTCTGTTTCAGTCTTCTCGTGCAGATGCATCTACTCATTGTTTTCTACCGTTTGTTACGCCCTTCGGTAGGCTAATGTTTGTGTAAGAACATCAGTGAGCCGCCGGAAACAGTCTCCCAGTCGGAGGCAAAAGTTGGTGATGAGTCGACTTCAATTTAAAAAAGAAAGAAAGAAGTAAAACCATAACGCGTTTTAGTGGGAGGACTGAATTCGTTCGTTGACATTAATCACTTTCGGGAGCGGCTACTGAGCTGCGACCAGGAAATCTGGACTGATCATAATTTGCTTTGACTCGAGGGTTTAACGCCCCCTCCACTGGCTGCCGTGACTAGGGACAACGGGCTGAGGATTTCTTACATAACGTTGAAACGCCGGTGGTCCTCAACCAAGCAGCCATCGGCAGGCACAGGTAAATCACGGGTCTTACTGTCACGTGTGATTACTGAGCAACTGATGGTGAATGGCGGCCCGCCCTGCCGCTCGACCAGTCCGTATCGTCACGGTGTATCGCGAAGTGTTGGACGGGAAGAGTATTTTTTGTCAGTGTGCCTGCAACTGAGACTCTGTCCTAATTGTCATTAATCGACAGTAAACTTTTAACGGTACCTATGTCTTGTACCGGGCACTGATGTCATGTGGAAATGCGAATTCCTGCGGCTAAGTCAGTGGCACGCGTGAGTGTTATGAATGGGGAGGAAGCTTGAGAAAGAATGTAAAACCTGCTTCCCCCATTACCCATCAGCGGGCTGTCAGTAAGAGCATACTGCTTTTCACACTCTGCTGAGAACATCACCTGCTTTCTCCTCGTTTGTCTTCACCTGGCTGCAGGCAGCGCCGCCTGTTGCGTTTTGTTACATCCGCCGTTTCTTGCTTAGAATGTTGTTAGGGAGCGGGCGATTCATTCATTAGTTTGCACGTATACCATTCTGTACATGTGGGAAGATGTGAATATTCAGTTTCTCGATGTAGGCCTACGTCACCAGTTTGTGTGTGTGTGTGTGTGTGTGTGTGTGTGTGTTTTCCGGCCGGCGGTTTCTCGGTTTTTATTACAGGTTTTGTTTGTTTGTTTGTTTCTCTCTTCTTTTACACTTAAATCTCTTTAACAAGTTAAATGCCGTGGTTTCCTTTGTTAATTTGAAGGTGTTCACTTTCGCGCACGACCGGCAGAGCTTGTACTACTGCCGGAGTAGTTTGCAGATTTTAGCCAACGTACGTAATACATAGGCGGCGGAATCGGGGGGGGGGGGGGGGGGGGGAGGAGGGCTGGCTGTTCTTCTGTTTTCAGATTTCTTCGTGTGGACAAGAAAGGGGAAGAATACCGGCGAAGGAAAAAAAAAAAACTTAAGGAGAAGAAGAAAAGAAGACGACAACCCCCCCACCACCCCCCCCCCCCCACCCCCCAAAAAAAGAGAAAAAACTAGAGCTTGGTTATAACAGTTCCATAATCCCGCCTGCACCCCCCCCTCACCCCCCCCCCCCCCTCTGAACTTCCATTTTCCGCCGCCACTGAAATACGAACACAGTACTTCAACGCCTGATCAAGGTGTATTACTGATAACGCGCACACTCGGTTTTCGGTTGTCTGACTGGCTAAGCCGAGCGCGTTTACATAGCGGTCTCAGTGACAGTACCGCAATGACCATGAGTCAGATTAGAGAACTCCGCGTTCTGGTCTTTGTTGCTAGGTTTGTGGCCAGGTAGCTTGGTCGGTATGCCGGCCGGGTAACCATTTAGCAGCCGAGCGCCTGACAAGGTCATGCAAGGAGTCAACATTAGCGTGACACGTAGACCGTGAGGAAATCCCAAGCGGCCGGTAGTATAACTTACTTGAGTCACTTCAGTGTTAGCATATCATTTCTTCTGTCTAGGAATGTATCCACCTGCTCGTGTGTGACCGTAAAATTCAATGTGCACCTCTCCCGCTGTGTTGCTCTCTCTTTGCCTTCTCCCCTCCACGGCACTCGGCTCGTAAGGTCCCTAGGTCAGTCAGAGCTGGATCAGACAAAGCCTTTGGCACAAAGGTGAGTGCAGTATACATGTGTTCTGTCGGTCGCTTTTATCGGTCAAGTTGAAGGTGCAGTATGTATACATGTAGCTGCCTTTGTTATATGAACTGACTCAGTTTAGCGCCGCTTTCTCACCCAATCCAGTTTCGCATGTTTTATCAGTAAGGTTTGCTGATCTATGACGCTGTTTCACTCAGGTCGCCGCTGTTGACTGTATATTACCTTTCTTTATCGGTCATTTTTTTAAAAAAGAAAATACAACTGGGAATGTGTGTGTGTGTGTGTGTGTGTGTGTGTGTGTGTGTGTGTCGTGTCAGTGTGTATGTGTGTGTATGAGAGAGAGAGAGAGAGAGAGAGAGAGAGCGAGCGAGAGAGATTGCCGGCCCCTTCAGTCAACTGCATTTTCGGACGTCACAGATGGGGGAAGGGCGGGGGAAGAAACAGCTATCCTAAAGGGGGGGGGGGCAGTCCAGCTGAACACGATTCAGCCCAGTCAGACTGGAGAGCCTCTCATCTGAAGTATCCTTGACTGTGACAGACCAGTTACATAAACAGATCCAGCTACTAGTATACAATCAGAGCCGGAAAGAGTTCTGGAACTGTTACTTTCTCCACTGAGTAGGGTGGGTGGGGTGGGCTGTTTGGGGGTTTAACGTCCTTTTCCACCACATAGTCCACTGAGTGGAGGAGACTCAACCGTCGTTGTTCCGAACTGCCCAGACCAGGTTTTATATCATTCCTATGCCACCGCGGCAATGATGTGACTGCGTAAACTGTTCATACACTGACTGATTGGCGAAGCTAGCGTTTTCTGGCGAGGTCGGAGTGTTAGCCGTAAAATTCTTTGTTCATTGGAACCAGATGTGCGAAGCCATGCAGCAATTTGCCGGGACGGTGTAGAATTTTATCAGTTACGCGCTCGACGGGTCCATTCGCCTGCCGGTGCAATCGGCCTTTTAATTGGGTGGGGACCAAGTGGGATCCGGTGTGCCCGGCCTTCCTTCAGGTGTCTCGGTACACTTGATAAGCAAGCGCTGAAAGAATGTTCACTTGCACGAACATCTGATTACCCCGCTGGCGAATAAAGATGGAACTAACTTACGCTCATTTAGTATAGTTCCCCCTTTTCAGGGGGTTAGGTCGGATTCGGGTCAGCTTGTGGTAATTACTATGCTGAGCCGGCAATACTTACACCGTGCCATTGCACGCACTGTCCATGTTCCAAGTATATACAAAATTGAATTAATAATTTCAAGTTATTTCAGACGTTACTGTTTATGATAAATGGCGGAAGTGGTTGGACGTTTATTCGAGTCCTGTCCGGGTAATCGCAGTACTTCCTTCACGTGAATTTTCAGTCATCAGTGACTGCATGAGGACGGCCAGAAAGCGCACACTGACCGTCTGTAAACCCGGCACAGCCCGGCGGTAATCTGTACTGTCAGTATAGCACTATGGTGTAGTAGAGCTTTTGAAGTGACTGGCGTATCTCACATTGCAGCAAATCCATGCCATCTTTCCCAGTGCAATAAACAATGGGTACTTATCGCTCCGGCACCAGAGAAAGGTCAAGGAGATGGCGACATTGATTACCGCATTCCGTCAAGGAGTGTATAACGTTCATGTGCAGCGTGCAGTCACAGCACCAGCAGGGAACTAGTTCCAGATTTTCCACACGTATGTCGAATCTCCCGTTGTCGGTCTGTTGCCCTTGTCAAAATGTTTGTATTGTAACTCCCACACTGCTCGCCCCTCGATCTAACCGCAGTCACTAGTCTCACTGTGTCAGTCCCACCGGAGCCTGGCCAGTGCTCACCATCTCCGTAGGCCTACCCATTTTGTCAAGAAGACAACCTTTTTTTCAGTTTCACTTTTTGAAACTTTAAACATTAGAAGGTTATCTATGGACAAACTTGTTGATTTTCCGGTTTCGGTTTTAGTTCATCACAGCTTGGTGTGCCTGCTTTCACTGAGTGTGTGAATCAAGTTTGCAGTCATGCGTCGGTGAAAGGGGGAGGCTCCAAAAGCACACTGCTTTCACTGAGAAGTGAAACGGGGAGAAATGGGGGCGCAGGATTGGATGTTTTTTTGCCGGTTCGCACAGGAAATATTACTGACGCACTGGTTGTACTGGCAGCGCAGGGAGGTGGTAAACAGACATCTTATGCGATCAAAAGAGCTGCATGGTTCTCGACCGAAATGCTACCGCTGTACCTCGATACACGTGGGTACTTTTTACGAAATGTCTTGGCGTGTAGAAGAAGTATGTGCACTTTAGGAGGCAGGATGCCTGGCAGAAATGAATGACATTTGCTGTGCGTATTTTTTTGCCATTCCGCTCTCACAAAGACGGGTGCTTGTATGGTAAACGCATTCAATGCCGGTCTGCAGGCAGCACGGTAGTAGTAAAACACCCGACTTATACTAGATGAAGGGGTAATGTCAGAAAAAAATCTGCCAACCTGCTAGAGACGACGGAGTTTGTTCTCTGGAAAAAAAAAACTGGGCTAATGTCCTCTTGCAGGGTTGTGTTGTCGTCAAATCGTGCTAACAAGTCGATATGGCGTTGTGAAAGTGCTTGTTACTCAGTGCATCTGCACGGGTGTACAGTACTGGCTCTGTTAGGCGCATGGCGTTTCAGTTCATTCGCAAGCTTTCCTATGTGCTATGCCTGGATGTGGATGTGACTGAAGTAGCGCAACTGAACTCGTGGAGTTGAACTGCAAGGCGAAACTGCGGACTGCCTGGATCAGACTATCAAATAGTCATGAAGACGCGCCGCGGTCTGAGTGTGTCCCGCTCAGTGAATGACTCGTCAGAACGGCCATCGCGACATCATTCACTACTGAAGTGGACTGCCGATACATGTATTGCGCGCTTGTTCATAAGAACTACGTTATCTACTTTGTGAAGTTAAAAAATACTTGTACTGAATGCGTACCGAAAGGCATGTAATGAGTCAGAATCAGTCTGCTGACACTGAAATACAGCTGTTGTACGACGATACTAATGATTATCTACCACTGGCCAGATTGGACAATTGAAACATATTAGGAAACATTATTTTACCATTCAGTCGCTGCAATAATTATAATCGTTCCTACAGGAAAACATCTTCTGTCACTAAAACATTGGTTTTACTGACTTTTTAAAAGTTTGAAATTTGCACTGAAAGGTATGTTATGAGTCAGAGTCCGCCGAGACCGAAACTAATACAGTTGTACGATGATACCTATCACAGGCCTGTAGTGACAACTTAAATCAGGAAACATTTGTAATTCTAAACATCTTGGTGGAACACTGGCCTTATCAGCGTCCGGCAATCAACATATTTTCTGAAAAATATATATTTTGAGGAGGAGGGGAGGGGGGAGGGAGGGGACATGGAATTTGTTTTTGGAAACTTGTCGATCTTTTCACCGTATTTATAATCAATATAAAAATCCACAAACTTCTTTTTTGATAGACAAGTCCTTGCCGCCTTACCGATGTGGGCCGGACTGTCACTGATAGAAAGAGGGAGACAGTTTTCCCTTTGTTTGTTTTTGAAGGTGTTTGGTCTCATCCTTTTTCTTTCATCGTTTTTTACAGATGCTAAAGTCACGGTGCAGTTGACGGAGAAACCCATGCAGCACTGACATTACCTGGACAGTTGTCTGTGTAGTGAGAGCCGTGTGGCGTGCACATGATCAAACACATACATACCGCGCGCCGCACGCGTTTGTTTTGTGTGTGCACTATGAAAGACGAAGCGAGTTTACCCGCGGTTCAGGTGTACATGTACTTGTCGGGACAGCTCTGACGGCGCTCCTGTCAACACTACAGCCAGTCCCCTCGCGCTGCCATTGGTCGAGCCGTGACCCTGTGACCCAACGCAATGACAGGACTTAAGACACGCTCGGCTGATTATCAGCCGGTACACGGACCCATCACAACAAACATGGCAGAACTGGAGAAGAACGGCGAGTTACCGCAGGAGGGGTCAGACACAGAAACAGAGTCAGGAGCAGACAATCACGAGAAAACAAGGTGTGGATGGGGACCATTCTCACCTGACTGCTGTCAGCGATTCCGGAGACCAGGATGGTTTCTCTTCTGGTTAAGCTGGGGCGGTGCCATGCAGGTAAGCAGTCAGCGTGTTAGGCATCAGTGTACACTGAGTCATTTATCACTGAACGCGACCGACTTCGGTCGTCACTGATTTGAGGGCACCGAGTGACAGTACTGAAAAGGTGTGATGTCAGAGGGGTATGTATTTTCGAAGGCAATGACAGTGCTGTGTATATACTGGCCTACTTTTCTTGTACGTTCTCTGTAGTACAGCTCAGCCGCATAAATATCTGTACGTAGCCCTCAAGGCGCCAGTGCAGTGCAGTATCAGTTAAATCTGTTAAACGATTACCATACAGCAGAATCGATTTTATACAAACTAAGCCCGCCTTTCAGTTTCATGGTAACGTTTACTGTCAAATCTTGCTGAATTATTCAGTTATCAGGCTGAATTATTTGTGCTTGTTGAAGCTCGGCGTTCAACTTACTGTATACCCGGACACACACGCACGACTACACTGTAGTCTGCTGGCCAGTGTGTCAGTGTCAGGGATGGGAGGCGGGTTAGGGGGTGGGGTCAGGTCAGAGCAGTGCTCAAGAATGTTCTTTCCAAAACGGGAGCTGTTATGCACCGTGGCACTACAGATTCGCTAAGCTGTACGAGTCCCCAACACTGACCTTATCGGTACGTGTACTTGAATCCCATGTCACGCTCCACTGATGCGGGAACAGAGCAAGGAGTCACTCCAGGTCCGTCAGTCCCAGGTCGACAGCCCAATCCTTTCCGTCACGGATCATTGCCCCAGAAAGCAGGGTAACCAATGAGTACTTTTGAGAACCGAGTTCATCCCTTTCAGAAACACTTTTTAACTGACGTTAATTACCCGATCCCAATGCAAGGATGTACATGCCGGATTCAGGAGTCTGTTGTTGATTTTTGCTTGGGCCGGGTTGAAAACCGGAGAACCCGGAGAGACACCCCCCCCCCCCCCCCTGACTGAGCAGCCTGGGGGCCGTGAAAATTGGTACCAAATATCACAGCTCGACATGGCCAGGTCGAACCCGCGCTTTTCCGTAACAGCGGTCAGTGACGGCCATGAGGTAATACGCAAGGTCTCAGTTCTATGCCATTCCGGCGCACGTTTCATACCTCAGAATTGACGTGTAACCAGTGCCTGATTGACAGGTCATGCTGTCCAATCAAAGTGAGTGAATACTCCAAGCTAAGGCTGATATCACACGGGAGTGTTTTTGGTCCGAACATACAACGAACATGCCTTTTCCCTATTTTTTTCCCCGGAGCGTGTTTTGTGCTGTTTCTATGTTTGTTCGAACAAAAACGTCTCCCATGTGTCATGAGCCTGACCCACACCTACTGCTGTCCGTGTCGGAGCACGTCTCTGACAGAGATCAGAAGGTAAAAAATTCGTGCGCTGCGTGCGGTTGCCACGGAAGATTCGTTTTAATAAGTGGGCGTGGCTACAGGCTTCTGGGCTGCATGTTATAATGTTCTGTACACCAAAAAGCACGCGATTCTCTGCGATGGACGTTTACGTTTGGAAATGCCAAGCATTTTTTTTTTTTTTTTGGGGGGGGGGGGGGGGCTACAATTTCTAAATATGAGACACCAGGAGACACAATTACATATATATACAGAGAGAGTTACTATATGTGTCGCAGACATAAATGGTCTTACTAAATACGCCTCTGGTATCACGCATCGTTTTTGCTGCAACCTGCATCAACCAGAGATCGTCGATAAAAACGTTTATCAAGATAGACGCGTTGCCAGTCTATTTCCAGGCACAGATTCCGCAAATAAGTATAGTACCCTTCTAGTGAATCGTGTCGTTTGTTCAATGTACATGTAGGACGCCTCACTGGGAGACTGCCAAACAACCCTTTTGTGTCAACAACTATCGTTTTTATAGCATGCTCACCGGCAACTCACACAGGACTCTTCTTGGTTTCTATTGTGTACATTTTATGTTTGCTGTTCTATTTCATGGGGGGAAAGGGGAGCAAGGCCGGCAGCATATGGAGGAGCGTTAGATAGGAAAGACGTACTTTTTAAACTTTTTTTTAATTAACTTAGGTACTGTCTGTCAATGCCTAGACACCCCGAACAAAGAAAAACACACGCGATATCATGTTTTATGTGGCAGTAGGACTTAAACGACATACTGTATTTCTGTGACCCATCTTGTGATGGTTTATATCTGTTATGCAGTATGTTGATTATCGCTTGATATTTTTATGCGTCACCAAATCGTTTCCTGCAAGAGATACATACTGAATTAATCTGCATTGTATTTTCGTATCAATATGCTTTCGGCGTTCAAGGACTTTGCCAAGGCTTCTGTGAAAACAGGACGAGGAAACAAATATGAGACAGTTGTCGAGAAGTAAAAGTAATACATGTACACAGGTATCGAGCAACACTATGATGGATTTAACCTTTGCTCATGATGACGCATTCCTCAGCGGCGCGTGTTGTTTACTTAGCCATTAAACTGACCTAGTTCACCTTATTTGCTTGTACTTAGCGTTGACTACTGGTTTCAGGACGTAGTATTATTCGTGTTCGTTTACAGAGGCAAACACTAGAAAATATTGGAAACTAAATAGTTTCTTGTCTGTCTCTTATTCAGAAAATCCGTTGAATATGGATGTCGCAGACAGCGTTTCATTTCCGCGTAACTTGACTTGCGAATGCTGCGCAAAGCCAAGTAAAACAAAACAAAACCGGCAGGGTTTTTTGTCAACACTGACAGCTTTCATTAATCAAACCAGAATGCTAGGACCGCCATTGGAACTTACAGTCACTTTGTGTTTTGCCAGCAGAGCTACTAAACATTGTTGCCGACAGGAAAGTCATGTAGGCTCTGACTGGCGGCATGAGTTTTACTTGTGCACGCCTTCTAGTTAAACACAGTCGGCCATGGCCTCTAGTCACAGTGTGGCTGGTCCATTTCTCAGTTGTTGTTTTTTACACGCAAAGCCGTTAAAGCTGAACTCGGGATCCTCCCGAAAAGAGGCTTAAAATGCAAAGTTTACTTAAACAGACACTGACAAGGAAGAGTAGGCCGCAAGTTGTTTTCGGTGTAATACAAGCAGGCCTGTCTTGGCCGCGGTACGTGTGCAAGTGAAATATGTGCGTTTTCAAACCTCGTTACCCTCCATAAATCAAGCGCTCAAGATATAGACCCAAGATGGATTTGCTGAGGAGTTCCAAGATGCATGCTTACTCTCAGTTAAATCATAGTTTCCTGAAGATTTTTCACGCGCGTTAAAAAGACCCTACTTCCTTTCCCGCTAGTAACACTCGACGGTGCTTTGTCAGTTCAACGTGGTTAGTCCCGTTTGTGTGATCGGGAACCTGAAACCTAGCAGGTTTACTGTTTGCATTTTGGTTTGTCCAAGAAACTAAAAAAAAAAAAAAAAAAAATGACGGTGTGCCTGACGTTTTAAGGCACAAGTCTCTGTCTCAGTGGCGGATTATCAACATTGTTTGAGGTACGGGCTTATACTTTGTTGGAATGCGGCGCTGATCGTTTGGGAGCTAAACCACAAAATAATAATACCGGCATCCGTAGGTATCACGTGCTTTTCGCACTGCCGCATCTATGGCCTTGCATCTGCGCGTAGTTGTTCGGGCCATGCGATATGTGGCAGTAGGACGTTGAAACTGTAGAACTTCACAGAACAAAAAGGAAAACGGAAATCGTTTTCCTCAGGACTTTTAATTATAGCCCACGGGGCTTTTGCTGATGAATGAGGACGGTGCCCTGTAATTTTACGGCCCCGCCATTAAATATGACTGGAGACATGCAATTTAAGAATATAAGGGTTCTTTTTATTGTAAAAATTAGTGTGCTGATAAAAGTGAGAGAGGATAGAGTAAAACACATATAATCGAAACACATGTATTGCTGAGAGATAAACAATTAAAATGACATTGAGGTAAAAGTACCTTAGTACATTGTGCCTATCTACTTTCCGTTGCGTTCGTTTGTTTACTTGTGAGTAAAAGATAATTAAAAATTGCTCATAAAAAGACGGTCCAGCCTGCTGTGGTTTTTAATCCGCCCGGCTCAGCAAGATTTTACGGCTTCTGACAATGGTGATGACAAGGCGGACCTCAGTTTTTGTTATCCATTAAGCACTACAAAGAAAATAGAATCGGGCGTCAGTTAGTGGTTTTGCAATGGTCGAAATGGCAAGATGACGCTAGTATGCTTGAATTCAGTGGCTGTGCTCACAGTTTCTCTTTGTGAAGAGCATTTACAGTAGTTGTTTTCTTTCGTAACTGACTGGATAATCACAACCCCGCACACACTAGATCCACTTGTGCGATATCTTTCTAACCAATCAACAAACTTCAATCAACTGGAGATACTGGTAGAGCAATTTATTCGCCGGGAAAAACACACTTCGTCGGCGCTGTTCTAAAGGGTTGTTCATTACCTGGGCGAGGTCAGTGTCACTGAGAGGGTGGTGAGTGTCTCTTAAACCCAAGGGCCGTTTTTAAGTCACATTTTAAATAAGCTGGAGTAGGGGACTGGTAGTTTTGCTCTCAAGATCCCCATGTGGGTACCGTAGCTATGAGGGTGTCTATTTATTTTTTTCTGTCTATGTGTGTATGCAGGGTTTGATTGTGAATGGTTTTGTCAACGTTGTCATCTCCACAATCGAGCGTCGCTTCGAGATCAGCAGCACAGACACCGGTACCATTGCCAGCTGTTACGACATCGCTGCCGTCATATGTCTCATCCCCATCTCCTACCTCGGAGGTCGTGGCCAGAAGCCACTGTACCTTGGAGTCGGCTTCTTCATCTTGGCCATTGGGTCGTTTACCTTCTCGCTGCCACACTTCACCACGTCGTTATATGAGGGAGGGGAGGACGAGCTAGTGTCCTGTGTGACTGGCACTAACTTGACTGCATGCTCAAAAACCACTCGCAGCCTCTCTGACTACAAGTATGTCTTCTTCCTGGGCCAGCTGCTGCATGGGGTGGGCGCTACGCCACTCTACACTCTGGGTACCGTCTATCTGGATGAAAATTTACCTGTGCGCTCAGCATCAGTTTATCAAGGTAACACAACACTCCAACAATAACAGTCATAAAAAAAACAAAACAAAAACAAAGAAAGACCATAAAAACACACATACATGAACACATAAATGAAGACACGCTATATACCTCATTGTCTCAGAATACTGCCATTTTCTCCATACAAACTGCTTCCATGCGATGTATAGCCTTGTTTTGTCTTGGGAGGGTGGTTGTGGTGGCAGTAGATTCTGTGGGAGAACCCTTTTCCTCCCCATCCAAAAGAAAAAGAAGAAGAGGGCACTGTTTCTCAGAAACTTTGAAGTGGGAGAACATGCCCATTGGGTGAATGTGGTAATTTTATAATGTCTTGGACTACAGAATAACATCAGTCACTAGAATTTGTGGGTAGTTCATATAAGCAATGCTCCTCACGGAAAATAAGCCCAAAAGAAAGAAATGAGCTAGCTATTTTCATAGTTTGATGATATGGCAACATGTGATGCCCTGTTTCCTTTTCTTGACATTGGTAAAAGCATCTGAAACAGTATGCCAAGCAAAGCAAAAAAGCAGATCAGCTTTTCAAATACAAACATGGTGAACTTCAAAAAGATTGCTAGCTACCTACAAACTTGTGTTTTCGTTCATTTTTCATCTTATTGATTTTAGAAAATTGTTTTCCCCAGGTGCTTTCTATGCCTTCGCAATCATTGGCCCTGCCATTGGATACCTCGCAGGTGGAGCCTTTCTTGACCTGTACACAGATTTTCACGTCATTGATACATCAGCGTAAGTATTTTATCAGTTTCTGCCTTTCTTCAGTTTCATGTGTTTTTTGTTTTCACTGAGCCATGATGTGAAGCATTCAGCTGAGTATCCGGAACCAGAATGAGACCACTTGTTTCAAATTCATGTCAGTAAAAAGAAAGGGGGAAAATAAAAACAAAAACAGTGATAAATCTAATGTGTACCAAAGTTTGTGTGAGATACATACCAGATGTGATTGTAAATTGTGTCTCTTGCAGGCTGGTCATTGACAAGGAAAACCCCAGATGGGTTGGAGCTTGGTGGTTAGGTTTTCTGATAAGTGGCAGCATCGCAATGATGATTGCTGTACCAATGTGTGGATTCCCAATCAGACTGCCAGGTACATTCTCACTCTTTCTTGGTCGGTCTTTCTTGTGCATGTTTGCAATTTAAAAAAAAAATCTCACATTTTTGATATGACTATATATCACTCATCAGAATATATTATGCTGATTTGATTGTAACTTCATGTGCCCCACTGTCTTGACATCTGTTGTCACAACTGATGTACACTTCAAATTTTCTTCGTTGCAACGTAAGGCGTCCTGAATGAAAAGAAGTCTATTTTCAAAGCCATAAATGCATATTTCAGCTTAGGATTTATGCAATGCTCATGTGTAACACAGGGTCAGAAAAGTACCAGGCTGAAAGAGAGGCAGAGGTGTACCAGACAAAGAAGTCTACAGAACATAGCCATCAGTCACTGGGTCTGCGCGACATTTGGATATCATTCAAAATGCTGGTCACTAACCCAACGTTCATGTGCCTCAATTTTGCTGCGGCCTGTGAAGGTCAGTATTAGTTTAGAAATTTAGAATTTGGTTTGCCGTTTTGTGCATGACTTTAGTGCAGGTGTCCCTTTCCCCCATAGTTACCCAATGCCCTGGAGAATTTGGATAGGAAAGGATACCTTTTAGTTCCCAGGACCACTAAGGTGGAGTCTGCCTCATGATCTGAATGGGTTATATTTAATTATTACCTAATTTTTGAATAGGCTTTTGTGGTGGGGTCCTGAAAGTCATATTGACAAGACAAGGAAGAAATTCCTTTGAACACACAGTTGAGCATGTGTTCTGTATTGGGGACTGGGACTGAGGTGGGTGAAGTGTTTGGGTGGGGCAGGTGGGAGGGAGGAGGGGATCTTCAGATTATAAATTGCAGTTTACTGTGAATGCTTACCTCCACCATTTCTGATCTTGGCTCTGTGTGTGCAGGTTTGATGGTCAGCGGTTTCTCCACATTTGCACCCAAGTTCATTGAGTACCAGTTTGGTTTGTCATCAGGAGTGGCTGCCATGTATGTTGGTAAGATACGTTCAAGTCAGTACACATACCAAGACTACGCAACCACTGCAACCGATGACTTGTCTAAAATGGCCACCAGAAAAGGGTCCCCTTACCTGTGTACAAGAGTAAGAGAAAGGACAGAGTAACCAATGAACTGTTTGAAGCGAATGTTTGCCACTGTCACATGCTCTTTGTGTTAATTAAGTACATGATGCCTCAGTTATCACATTCATAGTCCAATAAAATCTCTGAAAGTCTGATTAAGAATGAGTCAGTTGTAACTGCACAGCACAGCTGGATGCTAGACCCGACCATCAAGGGTAACAGAGATGTGTTGTCAGTGAGCCGTGCAGCACCTCATCCCTGAGATGGTGTATGCTTCAACACATCACCGCTCTGTGAAGCAGGTCCCCTCGGGGCTTTTCTACCATGGCATTCTTCACCTTATTGCCTTACTCTTGCCTTTATGTCACTCTTGCCATGTAAAAGGCAGCCACCTGCCAGTGAAACTGTGGGGTTACTGGTTACCCAATAGACATCCCATGTTGTATGTTATTGTTGCTAAGTACATCCGGTCTCGTTATTATGATTAATGCCTATGAAAGCTTTTGGTTAAGCTGCATCTTGGATTCTGTGTTTGGATTAGTGTATGTATGACATGAATTTTCTGTTTTTGAAGGTTTAGCAGCCATCCCGGCAGGTGGCGGTGCAACATTCGTCGGTGGATTCATTGTGAAGCGCTTTAATCTGACCGTACGAGGAATCCTCAAGTTCTGCATAGGAGTGACTGTGGTTGCTTGTTTTCTGGCGCTCACCTTCCTCATTCACTGCCCATATGTACCATTTGTAGGAGTCAACATTGATGCAAATGGGTTAGTGGCCTCTGTCATAATAATGTATCACATAGCGTGGTCTGCCATTAAAGTGTTAAGAGATGGTTTGGGGTCAAGCTTTAAACAGGCAAATTCCATGTTTGCTAAGCCAACTTATATTTTGGAACAGTTTCGCTCGTGAGTGTGCCTATATGCTCAAAATACTCCATCTTGATGATTAGTACAGCCCTTAATGCAGTACAATGTTGTTTACACTTTGCGGCTGTTGTTACACAACTGGAGCGCTCAATGTGGTTGCCACATCATCAAGTATGCTACTGTTGGCTCAGTGCCAGCATTACAGATGCCTTCATTGTGCAGGCATTTAAGTGCCAAAGTGATGTGATGATAGATACCACAAAAACGGCTCAGAATGATCTGTGAGCATAAAAATGGTAGCATTAGCCCCTTTGATGGTGACTCTGGTCACTTGAGAAACTGTGATGAATGCAGCTGAACAGATCTGATATTAGTGAGAGGTTTGGAAATGAAACTTAGCATTTAATCCATGCATGTGCAATTAATCTAAGATTCAATTTAGTTTAATAAAACTTCCAAAAAAAATGTTGATATTGCATTTTGAGACATTTTGCCCACCAGCTTGACTCAGGATGTAACTCATGTAAATTTGGCACATTCACTCAAACACTGGACATCAGCACATTACAATCACACACTGGACATCAGCACATTCACTCACACACTGGACATCAACACATTACAATCACACACTGGACATCAGCACATTCACTCACACACTGGACATCAACACATTACAATCACACACTGGACATCAACACATTACAATCACACACTGGACATCAACACATTACAATCACACACTGGACATCAACACATTACAATCACACACTGGACATCAACACATTACAATCACACACTGGACATCAACACATTACAATCACACACTGGACATCAACACATTACAATCACATGGTGTGGAGGGTCAGCTCAGTTATTCATGCATTTAGTTTTACTTTTTCATGGGCTCAGCATTTCTAAAGCAGAGGGATTTTAATTTAGTAATCTGTATGCTTGACCTAAATCTGTGTGAAATGCGCAGTTGCCGAAATGTGTGTGTGTGTGTGTGTGTGTGTGTGTGTGTGTGTGTGTGTGTGCGTGCGTGCGTGCGTGTGTGTTTGTGTGTGTGCAGGTCAGCTATACCTGATGGTTCTCAAAACCTGGGCAGTGCGTGTAATACAGACTGTGGTTGTACCATGGAGAAATATTTCCCTGTGTGTGGACGGGATGGTTATATGTATTACTCACCATGCTATGCAGGCTGCACAGATCGCAGTAAAGATTATCAGGTATGTGTAATTTCGCTCAGATAAACTGAATATGTTAGAGTGTTACTATAAGTGATCACTTTTGTCAGTTTTTAAAGATGAAAACAGGAGAAAGTTTTCTTTGACAGATTTCTTATAAAAAGGAAAAAGAGGAAGAAAGATTAAATTTTAACGATTTATGTAGATAAAACTGATTCTTTCAAAATGAAACCCGTTTTATTTTTTTCTCTCCTTATGCTTTGCAGTATTACAGCAATTGCAGCTGTATTGACTACCAGTTTACCGCTGATGATAATGCCACTGGGTCCGACTGGTTGGCACGTCAGGGCACGTGTGAGAGTGACTGCCAATGGTTGCCACTGTTCCTGCCCCTCCTGGCAGTGCTCATGTGCACCATCTTCATCACATCAATGCCAGCTTTATCTGCAACTCTAAGGTGTGTATCCCGAATGTCTTTGTGACACATTTTCGCTGATTTACTATGGCACAGCATGATCTATCAATTTTGAAAGTATATAGGTCTGAGTTGGTATGTCATTGTTTGGCTCAGTCAGAACATGTATCTCCTGATCAGTAGAGAAAACGTCCTCAAATTGTGGCACAACTGGGCATGAATTAAACACTTGTAAAGATTTAAACACAGAATAGAGTACTGTATGTTTGCATGGTTTACCCTAGCTATGAAAAGTAGGCATGCCAAGAATTTATTCCTCTCTTGTAATTCTTTTTCGCAGATGTGTACCTCAAGAGAGGAGGTCTCTGGGTCTGGGGATTCAGTGGATAATTGCCAGGTGTCTCGGTAAGTGATGTCACAAGGGTTGCTCTCCTCACACACATGTCCTAAGCTGGGACCCACATGAAGTATGCACTTACCTGGATCCAGACACTGACAGACACCAGTTCATTCAAAGAAAAGAAAATTTTGCAAACGGAAATGCTCGCTTTCACAAATATGACATTCAAGAGCAAGGCTTCTTGTTAGTTGTTTTCCAAACACCAAAAACACACTGTACCACTTGCAGTGGTAAAGAAATGAAAGAGCAGAAATGCATGTACAATGGTGTGCACATTTTGAAAATGAGAGTAACATGAACATTCATCACACATTTATCTCTTCAGTTTAACCATGGAGTGTAAAAGCCTCCATCTGGATGTGACCTTGATATTTGACAGGATGGGTGTGGCTACTGGGTTCACACATTTGTCTTGTGGTCACATTGTCAGTTGTTTTTTGTTTTGTTTTTAAATGTTTGTGTTTGTTTTGTTCTTTTAAAAAAAAAGAAGTTTGTTTCTGTTTTGTTCTGCAGGTTCTATACCAGGCCCTATTCTGTTTGGAAAGATAATTGACCTGACGTGCCTCCTGTGGCAAGAAAGTTGTGATGGCGAGGGGGCGTGTTTCTTCTACGACAAAAAGCAGATGAGCTACAACCTTCTAGCAACAGGCATTGCTGGCACAATTGTTTCAGTCCTTTGCTTTACCCTTGCCCTCTTGTTTTATCGCACAACCGGAGCTGTTGAAAAATTAGAAGAAGATATACCTGCACCCCAGGACAGAAGTGACTCTCGAAGTACCAGTATGACACATATCACCCAAATGTCCACCCCAGCAGCAACACCAGCTACCACACCCAGCACTGAACACCCTACCACTAACCTGGGCTCCATGGAGCTTGCTGTTAATAACATCTCCCAAACCAAGTGAACAGTGCGGCCAGATTTCCTTCATTGTGCACTCTCAGCTGAAATGTGAAAAATAAAATGCTGTCAGTAAAGATCTATGTATTATTAATCACTAGCAGCTGTATTATTTTGAGTGCCCGCTATCTGTCATTTCCAGGTTTCACAGAAGCCAGCTTTTGTTTTGGAACAGAGTGTGCTTGTGAGTGCATGTGTATGCTTGAAATAGAAATCATAAGGGTAGTACAGCTCAAAATGCAAAGCACTGACATATACTGTCTGTGTGAATGAGGAGAACTTGAATGACCTAGAGGTCTCTGAGTCAGCTGTGTGAGGAGATGGTGGCAGACACTGCTGTGCGTTCTGGCTTGTCTTTGTCAGGTCAGTGCGGCAGACACTGCTGTGCGTTCTGGCTTGTCTTTGTCAGGTCAGTGCCAGCTTGTGTGAGGCTGTAACCTTGTGTTTAACCCTTTCACAAGCCGGTAGACAACTGCGTCACTGATTGGCAACCTGTAGCAGGTGACCGAAGGTGCTGATAGGGCGACATGAGGTAGTGAAGTTACTGAACTTCAGAAATATCTTTTGATAGGGGGCCTTGAAGGTTGGAAAAGACCCAATCTCATGAGGGAATCCTCATTACATGTAATATTTTGCACACCATCAAAAAGTTTGAATGAGATTGGTTGAGTAGTGTTTGAGTTACAGCTTTTCAAAGTTAGGTACTGCAGAACCGGCCTGCACTGCCTGGGCTAGCCAGGGAGGAATGATGCTGCAGGCTGTGTCAGGCACTTAGTGCTAGGAAGCATAAGCAGTTGTGAAAGGGTTAAATGGTACAATGCAAGACACCACCGAAAGAGCTCCAACTGATTTGTGAGCCTAGAATTGTCGGACGGGGGGTGTTTAATGTGTTAATACGTCTCACTGGTTCATACGGGTTACAAATTGTACAAATATTTTACTTTTTTGCATAAGAAGAAATAAATCAGTTTTAGTTATATATGTGATACTGCTTGTGAATTTTGAATAATTACTGACTACATTTTAAATAGGGCACTGTGAGCTTCTTTTGGGTAAGAATGTATAGATGTACATGTATATATTTTGTGGTCACACAGCATTTTCATCCAGTTGTTGATTGGTCTAGAGCCCCCTAAGAATCAGATGTACATGCTGTTAAGTGCTTTGTATGATGGATTCCATGGTGCTGAAACATGTACATGTAATAATCTGTAACTTGACAGATGTATCTTGCCTGGGGAAACTGATCGTGAATAGGCTCAAACTGAATTCATGCACTTAGCGAGGAAAATGGAAGGAATACCATAATTTTTATATACCATGAGATATACCAGTGGTGTTTGTGGCTGTTCATATCAATAAATGCACATTTGATGTACCAGATACACAAGTATCTGCATTTTCAGTAGCTGTACAGTTGCATTTCAACACTTCTCTGTGTCAGTCAGATGATATTTCATGTTATACGATGTACCTGTATTTTGCTGCAAGGATCAGTGCCTAAATCATGTTGTTTTCCGCTGCATTTCACTACTTTGGGCATGTGTGTTTACTGGTATAAATGAACCGAGTCTTTTCTTGTATTTTCTGAGATCAGGGCCATGGGGTTCACAACTCTGCAGTAAAATTTGTGCAGTCACTGTTGCTAGCTTGGCATTAAACCCCAAAACTCACTCATCTGAAACCAGATTTGTCCCACTGGCTTCATGCCTGATGGTCAGGGCTATTTGTAGTTCAGTCCAGTTTTAACTTGTCCAGTTCATGTATAAACTGAGCTCCTGAATTATGTTTTTATTGCTAAATGTTCATGCGTCTTATCTTATCCCAAGAGACGGGTCAATGAATTTGCTTTTATGAAAAATAATCTGCATGGTCAAAACTTTTGGACTGTTACAGGAAATCAGCAATTTGGACTGTTATCAGAAATCAGCAATATTTTAAACAAAACTCTTACCCTGTGCATTTTTTCTTCTTAAAGTACATGTACTGTCCTAGAAAAATTATGTAAGTGTATTATGAAAATAACTGTAGACTTAAGAAGTTGATGCTGGACTCTGTAGGATTTTTATGTACACATTTCATTGTTGTTTGTAAAGGTTATTTTATTACTTTTTTTTTTTTAGGTGGAATATGCAGATTCCTATGGTGAAGTTGAGACTGAGAGCATTGACAATTAAGTGTATTGCGTCATTTATTTTTCACCGTGTCTATTAGCATCGTAAATTGTGTGTACCGAGTAATACACAAAGTCAAAGGGAGTGCAGGCAGCAAGACAGAATGGGGACCAGATGCGCTTTACTCCTGCAGTGGATTGACACAGTATTACTTATGTTTAACTGTGCACCATGTTCATGTTGTACAAAATTCCCAAGCCCTTGTTGTTTGGAAAAGACACAAGATTTTAATCAGGGGTGGGGGCTAGGGGGGTGGGGGAGAGATGGGCGAGTTCATTTTGTTTGAGTGAACGTCAGTGTCATTGGTATCCGGTGATAAGTGGGGTAGTAAAACTGTTGAGCCTCGGCCGTGGGCCATGTGGAAATAGGTGGGATACAATAAAATGAAGACAAATTTCACATTGCAGTGCCTCGCACAAATCAGTTCGGACCAACTAATGACAAAGTTTGCAACCTTCATCCCGAAAACTACAGAAACAATTTAATTGTCCATATCCAGATGGAGTGATGCAGTGCTGTTACTCCAGCACCATTGAGCTCTTACAGATCACCTCATCAAAACATGCATGGTCGACAGCCCCATGCGTTTCCAGTGGGGAATGTTTTGTTTATCAACCAAGTATTCATGTCATCTCTATTGTCCTGGCTAGCATGTGTACCACACAACCAGGCATGAGTCTTCCTGTTCCCCCCCAAAAGGGGAAAACAGTGTGTGTTATAAAGAAAAAGAGGAAATAGCGGCTGTGTCAACTGCCCCTCAAAACCAATTGCTGAAACTGGCCTAGGGACTGAAAGAACTAATGCCTGAAAAAAACCAACAAGTTTTTGACTTGACGGCGGAATGGTGGCAACACACACACACACACACAGAAAAAAAAACCCTGGCCTAGAGGTGGCAGAATTCAGCTGAATGGCTGAAAAAAACAAACTCAATCCATGCAAAGTGAAAGAGCTTTATATCTGCTGTTGATTGTACAAACGTGTACAGTTACATTATTGGGTCAGGTTGTACTTACCGGTTGCAAATCAGTTTTTTCATACATACAGATCTGTAACAGATCATTTGCATGGCAGTTATCTGTGATAAAATGTGAAAACTATTTTGTACGGAGTTCTTTTGCATCAATGGTATTTGTTAAAAGTGAAAATAGTACCAGATCTTCAGTATATTTTTACCATTTGTGTAAGTTTTTTTATGTCCATCTCATGATGGAACCACATGTATGTTACTTAGCTGTGATTGTGCGTATTATCAGTCCCAGTGCACTTTGTGTGTATACTCAGTACATCATTCTCATTTCTTCACTGCTGTGCAATAAGTGCAACAATGATGAGACTGTAGGCAGCAAATGCTTTTCATGCTCTGTATGGAGTGACCTTGGAATTACTTCTGCGTATCAGCGACATATTTTAATGTGCAGCATGAAACTGATCAGCTCAGTTCAACTTGTTTGGCAAGCTCTACCAGCAAACAGTAAAAGAGCCCAAATGCATTGCGCTTGGCCCCTTTTACCAAATGACAGCAGAGCTTTAGTTGCTGATGGCTAATTTTTTTTTTTTTTTTTTTGCTGCCCCAACTCTTTGCCAGCTCCAGTGGTGTACCTCCCAGGTAATGGGTGGAATCCACGGAGAGCTCGGAAGCTGGGACAATTTTTATTATGCATGATGATGGAGATGAGGATGATGGTAAGATGATGCTATGGAGGTCCGTGTGATTTGGGACTGTGGGACAGGGCCGCATTCCACGCTTCCTGTCATAAATATCCCGGCATTAACCAGGCCCGGGAACTACGGCACCTGCGGTGCCGGCCGTGTAATCATCCACATCATAAGACGTGTCATACCAAGGGAAGCACCCCCAAAGTCGCACCCCTGAAGTGAGTGAAACTCAGTTGTGTGGCAACAGCCTCCCCATTGGGTCCATAGCACACCCGCTCTGGGTAGGAGCCGACCTAGGTAGGAAAAATCCTGCTTGCCTCGGCTGGGACTCGAACCCGGGTCTCCCGGTCCAAGGTCCGAAGTGCTAACCACTACACTACGGGGACCGGTGCTGATGGCTAATTTTGTTTAAAGTGTTTATGTATGTATTTGGAATCTGTGTAAACTTTGATGGTGTTGAGAATAAATGGAATAAATAAAATTGCATTCATTTTAAGTTTTCTTCTATTTGTCATGTGGCTCTGTGTGTGAAAGCAAGGCTGGAAAGGAGATTACAATACGGTAGGTCTATGTGTACAGTTACTGTGGGGCTCTTAATGATATGTGCCGGTATAACCACATGACAATAAAAACAAAAACAAAACAACAATAAAATGCAGTTCTTTGAAAAGGCTCAATCTGGGCCACTGCTTTCCCCCTTTCACCTTGGGACATACACTCCTACAGCCTGCCTTCCAGTGCAGGGTCGAAATACATGTACTCGGATGCCGGTGTCATAAAGTTGTTGGACCCCCATAGTACTTGGACCCCCCCCCCCCCCGGTCCAATAACTTTAAAGTTAATGGACCCCTCCTATAGTTGTTGGACCCCCCTGTTACTTAAAGGTGTTTCTCATTACTTAAGGTATTTTAACCCATGTCGTGATTGTTTATAGATCTCCCTGTGATGTTTGAACACACACACACACACACACACGGAGAAGGTTTTTTTATGAGTCGTGTATAATTCAGGCTCTAATCCAGTTATTTTCATCATTAATTTCTGGTATTATCAACATGTGTACAAAAATAAATGATACTTGGTATTGAAAGAAAAAAAAATCTCAATGGTAAATATTTTCTAAGAAAACCTTTAAGAGGCCAGCAGAAACAATCATTATAAAACTTTAAACCGTGGTTAAAATACAGAAAACAAAACGTGGTTACAAGGGATGGCGATTTACAAAAGACGTAAACATGTCGGAATCACAGACTTCACATCAACAAAATTAATAAACTGCCTGAAATATTAAAATGACTTTTTAAAAAAAATTTACTCCTCCATGTACACCCCCCCCCCCTCCTCTCACTTTACGTCGTATTGACTCTGCCCCTCCGTACATATGACGCAACCACGCCACCCCTCTCCATCCGTCCATATTGACCCCCCCCCCCCCCCCCCACACACACACACCGTCACACACGCGCGCGCGCACAACGTCAAAATTCACACATCCACTACAGATCGCTACCCTTTAACCCACATACCCCCTCCCCACCCCTCCGAGCAGATAGGACCCCCCCCCCCCCCCCCATCCCTATACATCGTCCAAACACTCACTCTCACGCCCACCACCCCGATATTGACCCCCGCCCCCCCCCCCCCCCCCGCCCATCCCGACTCATCAGTCCATATTCTATCACCGTCAATATTGACAATATCAGTTTTAATTGAAGAAATATGTTTAGCGCACCGTCATCAGTTCACACATCGGCAACACTGACACCGACACCTCCCCCCCCCCCCCCCACGCCTGAATAGGCACACACGGCAAACAGAGATACTTTGTTATTTATCTTTTTATTTGATAGGATATTTTCCTTCAGAAATCCAATGTGTCTGCGTCAATACCACAGCTAGTTCAGTTTTCCTGTACCAAGGTTACTCCTAAACCATAATGTGTCGTGTACGAGTGATAGAAAAGAGAATAGAGCTATAAGTAATTGAATTTTGTTTAAGTGAAAGGGGGGTCCAACAACCATAGAGGGGGTCCAATAATTATACCCTCTGATTATAATTGTTGGACCCCGGGGGTCCATTAACTTTAAAGTTATTGGACCGGGGGGTCCATTACTTGGGGGGTCAATTAACTATACCACACCGGCCAGGCCAGTGGAGAAGAGTCAGCTTGTATCTCGACCATCACAACGGCAAATTGAACTTGATAAGTGCAGGGTATTTCTAGTCACTGAGGCCATTAGCTGTTACTGAATGCCATTGTGTATGTGCATGCAGTGTGGGTGCTGCGACGTGTGAGAGAGAGACCGAGCGTGTGAACTAATGTCACTCACCTAATAGTTTCTAACGAATACTGGTGTACAGTATATATCATTAGGAGGACAGAATGGGAAGGGGTATTGTGGGCATGTCAGTGTGTGTGTGTGTGTGTGTGTGTGTGTGTGTGTAAGAAAGAGAGAATGTGTGCATGTGCATGTCAGTCACTTGATTCAAAATTTGTAATGGAATACGTACGTACATGACTTCAGGCTAAAAATAAAATTATGGTTGGAAACAAAGCTGCATCGTTTTGTTACATGTTGCATTTTGTTATGTTTGGTTATCATTGCAGTATGCCACCGTCAAACCAAACTGAGGAGATTTTCTCATGTAGACAATGAAGTTCTGTCCTTGTCTTATCTTACCTTAACACTCATGTCACACTGCGCTAACTTGTCAAGAATGATGACAGATACATGTACATGGCTATCCGCAAGAAACAAATCACAACTGACAGGTGCTGTATTCCTTGACTTCATAAAAAGCTTTTGGCCTAGTGAAGCACAAAATTCTTCTAGATAATATTTCTATCTATTCAGTCTAACAGCCCATTCGTAACTTTACTTTTTAAATCTTATCTCAGTGATAGCCACTGCCCGGGGAACAAAGGGTTCATATAAATGGCTCACACTCGACCAAAGGTTCAGTTTAAGCTCGGCGTCCCCCAGGGTTCTATTTAAGGTCTCTGTTTTGCATATCTATAAATGATCTTTCCCTCCATTTACAGAGTGACGAAGTCACACGCGATATGTTCGCTGACGACGCTGCATATCACACGCTGGCCAAAGATATTCAGACGAGTAACACCCGTCTTCAACACGCTGTTAACAAGATCTCCAGCTGGTGTCACAACAATGCTATGGTCTTAAACCCAGCAAAGACTGAGAGTATAGTTATCCATACAAGACAAAGACATCATCTTGATACTTTGTCACTCACTTGTCCCTTGGTGACAAACCCATCTGCCAAGTCAATGAGCATCGTCTCCTCGGGATAAATATAGTTAGCCAGCTAAATGGGAGCCACTCTTGAACAACGGCCTTTGCAAGATGCTGTCACAGAACCTGTTTCTCTCAGGAAAGCCGGCTGAAACATGTGACCACCTCTGAGACCCGTAAAATCTTCTTCAATGCCCAAGTCAAAGCTCGCACAGATGCTTCCACTGTGTGAGATGCCTCGAGTGAGTGATTACTCTTCCAGTACACCGCAGAACGGTAAATCTTATCTTATCAAGCCTGCATCTAACCACGGAACAAAAGCTCACTGACGACCTTAACTTTCTTCCATTAAAAGAGTATCTTATATGTACAACTGATAAGGGCATGATTTTTAAAGTGTGTAATAAGACACTCCCCACTGAATTATACCCTAGACCTTTTCAGTCACTGCCCCGCCTCCTCTGTATTCACTGAGGATCAACACATTTCACCATACCATTACCTAGAATAGATTTATATAAATCCAGCCTTTCCGCAACACTGATTGTGGAATTCATTGCAATATATATAGCAAGGCAGCGGCAACCGGCTCAGTCGCAGGTCAGTTTTAAAGAGGATCTCTGTAAGTATTTGTTAAGCAAAAAAAAAAAAAAAAAAGTTGTTTCTGGTAACATGGCTAAAAAAAAATTGGGTAGGTAGGTAGTTTTTGCTACCCCCCCCCCCCCACACACATATCCAAGAACAAAGGAACAGGGTATTAATAAGAAATGATGCTCTGTGAAACTGTATTTAATATTATAACACACTACCTTACCACATTTCGTTCTAATCAGTCTTGTGTCCGCGATGGCGCACGACTTCCCTGACGACAGGCGCATGAAAACCGAAACTGGTCAGTCCGGCGTGCTTGTATTTTTTTTTTTTTTCCAGCAGCCAAAAAAATTTTTTTTTAGGGTGGGGGGAATAGGGTCGGTCGGGTTACCAGAAACAACAATTTTTTGGTTTTTTTTTGGGCCTCAGTTATCCTCATTGCCGCGTAACTGAGCACTGACTCCGGCGCGACTGACCTCAGTCACCAGAGGCGCGTTCAGTTGCGGTAGATAGGTCAACGTAGCGATCGGCGGGAAGCGTGAATGTTGTGAAGACACTTCGTATACCAGAACTTTGCGATAATGCTGTTGCCGGAGCCGGGAGGGGGCGATCGTAAAGAGCAATATGCAAGCCACAGCCGAGACAAGTTGTTGTACATGTTGAGTGAAGAGAAGCAGGTTAAAGACAGAAACCCAGACTGACTGACGCGCATATGAAAGACTTCGTCAGTTTAGCAACAACTGACCAGCGCTGAGCGTGAACGCTGAACGTGAACAAAGGAAACGCTGGCTTAGACTGAAATGATTTATGAACGTCCCTAATAGGATTCAGCAAATTAAACTGGATAATAAGTTGGTACAGATCAAGCCTGATACACATCGATCTTTAAAAATGAAACAGTTGAAAAAATTCCCGTCCTTAATTTGAAGCCAACACGAACGGTCGCCATGTTGAAATGAGAAGCTAGCACCTCTGGGGGGAGGCTGTTATGGAGGGAACTCGTCATACCACCAGTACGTCGTTCAAGCCATCCCAATAGGGCTAACCCTAACAGTTTACTTGTTTACCAAAACAGACACGTCTGGCGCAGTGGCCGGCACTCACTTAACCCACCGGACCGACAGCTAACGCGTGCCTCGGACAGCTCGTTATATTTCCCGCCCGGTCCGCCAGGCCCCAATGGCTAGGCCAGACGGCCCTTTTTGTTTGGATTACGCCGTCCATTGGTAGAACTTTCTTTCCAGCATGGTACAGTAGGAACACCGTTTTCAGTGTGCACAATTTTTGCGGTTTAAAGGTCAGCTCGACCTATGACTACAGGCTTGTCAGCCGGTTTTACTTTAGTGGCTGTTCATCAGGATGATTTGAAACATCGTTCACAATGCAGAATAGACCAATGTATAATATCATGTCAGTGCCGCAAGTAACTGTGTGTAGTTCAGTTATGTATCAGTATACATGATCATGTAATACTGAAATACAATATCCGTAACCGCATCTGTACGCCATTATACATACAGTGTACTACTATAATACTGAAACGTATATCATTATAAATACATACCCAATTCTATTTTATTCAAAATAAAATTAGTATGACCATTCGACTCAGTGGCAGTCAGTGACAAATCAGTGGATCGGTCATCACCAAGTAAGGACTGATCAATCAGTGTGTACTAGTTAAGTATACGTTTATGTGTATTACGTCTGTTACATATGATATATTCTGACTGTGAGTATACATTTGTCTGCAGGCATATAGTTGAGTGGTGCTTCAGCTCTCACTGATTATCAGCCAAAGTGTCGTGCTCGAATAAAACTGACTAGGTACAGGTCGACTTGACCTTTACATCGCTGTGAATTCTGCACACTGAAAAAGGGCCGCCCTTCTATTTCTTACTAGCACTTTTGGTCCCTACTGCCCAGCGTAGTGTAAACAAAACCGGGGCCAGCTGGTCCTGCCACTGAGGTTTCCAGTCGACCCGGCCGACCGGAGAATTCCGGCACACTTTAGAGTCTGATTGCAGTTCCGACAAAGTATCGACTTAGAGAAAGCATGACTGTGTGCCAAACACACGCTGACTGGGCCAAGCAGGCTACCACAGGGCGGAATCCGGCAACAACAACAACAACAACAACAACAAATTAATAAAAGCTTGCCAATTTTCTCAGGTCAAGCTGACGTCAATGATGATACGTTCTCCGGCGTTATGTATCGATACAACTGAGTCAACTGAAATTTGTTTATTCAAATACCCCTTGGGGCATGTGAAACTGAGCAAATGAACACACACACACACACACACACACACACACACACACACACACACACACACACACACACACACACACACACACACACACTGTTCTTACTTATTTCAAATCACACTGTTTTCAATTCAAACTTCACCAAAACATCATGTTCAAGGGATTCCTTAAACAACCTATTTCAAATACTGGAATACTGTACAACATTTCAACACAAACAGTTGACCCAAAATATCAATCTTGCACTTTTGATGACCAAAATGCAACTGCCACTTCTATATTCTTACTTAGCTTTAAAACCAAACTGGTTTTACTTCAAACTTCACCAAAACAGAATGTTAAGCAGATTCCTTCCAGGGCCTACTTTCCGAAGTTGAAAACAACACTGCAACACAAAATGTTGATCGAAAATATCAATATTGTATAGTTTTGATGACCAAAAAGCCACCTTCCCTTTTATATCCTTACTAATTTCAAATCAGTCACACTTTTTCACTTCTAACTCCACCAAACAATCATGTTCAGCAGATTCCTTAAACAACCTGTTTCACAGACTAGCATACAACACTTTAACACAAACAGTTGACCCATAATATCAACCTTGTACTTTTGATGACCAAAAACCAACTGCCACTTCTATATTCTGACTTAGCTTTAAAACCAAACTGTTTTTACATGTACTTCAAACTTCACCAAAACAGAATGTTAACTGATTTCAAGTTGCAAGAACGTATAGTCTAGTTTCTGAAACTGATCATTGATCAAACAAACACGGCATTTTTTTTATCGGCACAGCGGATGACTAGTATTCAGCGGTGCCGCCAGCGGACGTGCGCGGCCTCACGGTGTGCGAAAGTGAGTCGTTGACGCGGTTCGCCTTGCGCCGGCACTGACGCGCCGCATTGCGGTGTGTGATCACTGATCAGTTCGACATGTATGCAGTGAACAGTTTTCCCGCCACCTGTCTGGGCTCACCCTCCCGCGTCAGTCAGTGCTCAGACACACCGCGACACTGACTGACTGACGGTGAGTTTCAAGTCTGACTCGAAATTTCAAGTTTTAAAATCAGTGCAGACTGAGACCGATACACAACAAGTGGTTTCAAGTTCAGTCTTTCAGTCAGTTACCGGTGATCATTTTAGTTCTGGGCTGGCCGTCAGACGGTATGCTCAGTCCAGCCTGGACGCTGTCCAACTTGAGGGTTCAACGTTTACTGAACGGCCATGGGCGGCACTGACATCCACAGACGGCACAAACTCCAGCAGATTGTCAGTGTGTGTGTGACCGCCAAACTCAACAAGCTGGTAAGTGAAACACTGCATGTAGGATCATAATTGTTGTTTATATCTATTTCCTTTCTTTTTATTATTTTTTTTTTTTTTTGGTTTAGTTTCTGGAGAACACCGGCACAGAGAGCATGGAAGCTTTCTAAATAATTTATTCAGTATTTATACTTACTACTGACAATGAAAATTCCCAC